>BMAU01017748.1:0-201729 GCA_019973935.1 Trichonephila clavipes | reverse complement strand
CCATGGTGTTTTGGTGGTTTAGGGTGAAGTGATTGCATGTGAGACTTAAGTTTCGAAACAAAATTCACAACTTCATTGTCTGGCTTGGAAGAGTCAAACATCTCCCCTGGCAATCGAATAGTGGTTCCAAAAACTAATTCAGCTGGGGTACACAGAATATCTTCTTTAAGAGAAGCTCGTAGACCTAGTAATATGATAGGGAGTAATTCTGTCCAACGCTCAGTAGCATGGCATTTGATTGCACTTTTCAATGGGCGGTGCAATTCTTCGATCATCCCATTAGCTTGAGGGTGGTATCCAGTTGTACGACACTTCTGAACACCAAGTAGTTTGCTAAGAGCTTTGAAGAGCGAGGACTCAAACTGCCTGCCCCTGTCGGTTGTGAGAATTGCAGGAGTTCCAAAGCGAGACACCCAAGAGGAAAAGAAGGCCTCAGCCACAGTCTCAGCAGTTATGTCTTTGAGAGGTTGGGCTCTGGCCATTTCGAAAAACGGTCAATCATTGTCAGGCAATAGGTGTAGCCATTTGATGGAGGTAGAGGTCCAATGAGATCCAGATGAACATGATCAAAACGTTGGGAAGGTTCTTGAAATGATGAAAGAGGTGATCTAGTATGACGATGAATTTTGGATTTTTGGCAAGCTAGGCAGTGTCTTGCCCACTTAGCTACATCTGATGAGATTGATGGACAAACAAAACGCTGCTTCATCAAATGCACTGATCGACGTATGCCAGGATGGGATAAATTATGCATAGCAGAGAAAACATCTTGGCGATGCTGTTTTGGGATGTAGGGTCTGGCTGTGCCTGTTGATAGATCACACATAATTTCAGTAGACGAATTTAGAAAAGTTACCTTTTTGAGTTCCAAGGAAGTTCCAGATGCTATTAGGGTGTGAAGCTCCTGATCAGTCTGTTGTGTCTCAGCAATACAGTCATAGTCAATTTGACTTGGGAAGGTGATTGCAGAAACACGAGAGAGAACATCAGCAGCAATATTGTCAGATCCTGGAATGTGTACAATATTTGTGGTGAACTGAGAGATGAAATCCAGCTGACGGATCTGCCGTGGAGAACACTTGTCACTTTTTTGCCTAAAAGCATAAGTGAGGGGCTTGTGGTCAGTAAACACTGTGAAATCTCTAGCTTCCAGCATATACCGAAAGTGTCGGATAGCCGAGTAGATAGCAAGGAGTTCACGGTCGTAGGCACTGTAAGACTTTTCAGATGAAGTAAGTTTTCTGGAAAAGAAAGCCAATGGCTGTAGCTCAGAGTCCACAACTTGGTGAAGTGCACCTCCTATGGCATAATCAGAGGCGTCCACATGAAGAGCAAGCGGGGCAGAAGGTGAAGGATGAGCAAGAAGTGCAGCATCAGCAAGAGCTTGTTTACACCTCTGAAATGCTGTAATTGCCTCAGAAGACCAGTTTAAAGGCTTTGAGTCCTTCTTACCTTTAGAACCTTTTAAAATTCACTTAAAAGATACTGTTGTTCAGCTGCTTTGGGCAAGAAACGTCTATAAAAATTTAACAGTCCTAAAAATTTTCTCAGAGAGCCAACAGTCTCTGGTTGTTTGTAATCAAGAACTGCTTGAACTTTGTCAGGCAATGGCTTAATGCCATCAGGAGTGATAAAGTGGCCAAGGAAAATGAGTTCAGTCACACCAAATACACATTTAGAGATATTTAGTTTTAAACCATATGAGCTCAGTCTTTGGAATATAGTTCTTAAGTGAGAACGATGCTCCTCAGCATTTTCTGAGTAACACAAAAAATATCATCCAAGTAGACAAAACAAAAAGGAAGTCCTCTTAGTACTTCATGCATGAATCGCATAAAGGTTTGTGGTGCATTCACAAGGCCAAAACACAAATGGGTATATTCGTAAAGACCCCATGGAGTTGTTACAGCTGTCTTAGGAATATCACACTCAGCTATAGGGATTTGGTGGAATGCCTTAAAAATGTCTATTTTGGAAAATATCTTCTTGCCATGTAGTGCATGAGCAAAGTCATTCAAATAAGGCATGGGGTAGCTGTCGAACTCAGTAACAGAATTCAGCTGCCTGTAATCCCCAACAGGTCTAACTGTAGAGTCAGATTTGGGCACAACATGAAGAGGAGAACTCCAGGGACTTTTGGAAGGTCTAATAATGCCTTGAGCAAGAAGAAATTCAAATTCTACCTTCACTGCATCATACAGTTTAGGGTGTAGCCTTCTAGGCCTGGCAGTGACTGGTGGGCCAGTAGTAATAATATGGTGGACTGTGCCATGGGATGCTGATTTGGAAATTAAAGAAGGGTTGCTGAGGTCTGGATATTCCGATAAGATGTTTTTAAAACTAATGTTTGCATCTACAGTGAGGATTGAGGGCTGTACAATATTTGAAAAAACACAAGAAGTGAAAAGAGAAGTTTCCACATCCACCAACCTTTTTTTTCTTAAGGTCGATTAAAAAGGTTGAAGTGCTTTAGAAAATCAGCACCAATTATAGGAGATGATACATCAGCAATTATGCAAGTCCAGATAAAGGTCGCCTCAGACCCAGGTTCAGTTCTTTACGGACCATACCATAGGCTGGAATTTTGGTATTATTAGCAGCAAATAAGGAGAAGTTAGACTGAGGTGATTTATTCATAGTTGGAGAAGGTGGGATGACACAGATTTCACTTCCAGAGTCTATGAGGAATTTCTGGCCAGACTTGCGGTCTAATAAAAATAACCGGCTGGTATGTTTCGAGGGCTCTGCCATTCCAGCTATGACAGAGCTTACTCGTTTTTTTGCACAAATGCACAAGGTGAAACACACTTGCGGGCCTGCTCTTTATAACGGCGATGATAGTAGCAGATGCCACTTCCTCTATTGACACTCCTAGAGCGTGAATGTGATCTCCGGCGGTCAGAACTATATCGTTGGTGGCGAAAGAATTGCGCTCTCTTGTCAGTTCAGCAACTTGTAGAGACAGCTCTTGGATCTGCCTGGCGAGAGAGTCCATGGTTGGCTGAGCACTGCATGAAGATGACTGGGATGGTGGAGGAACAGTTGTGGCAGCACAGATAGTCGAGGACGCACCAACAACCTCAGAAACCTTATCGGCGATGATAGCCAGTTTATCCAAAGGCTCCGAGGATGCAGACAAAACAGTCTGGATATGTGGTGGCATTCTTTGAAGCCACAAACTTTGCAGAAAGTCATCCTGGAGTTGGCCATTAGACAGCTCTTTCATTTTCGCAACAGGTGTGGCTGGGCTTCTCATCTCTAGCTGAAGGTCAGTAAGCAGTTTCTTAATTTTTTGAGTCTCGAGTCGCTAAATTGGGTGATGAGCCGCTGTGAGAGAGTGTGATATTTGTCACTGTTCGGAGGGCTTAACACAATGTCCGACACGTAGGAGAGAGTTTCAGCATCCAGGTTCGCAACCAAAGCAGAATACTTAGTATCATCACTGGAGATACCACTGAATGTGAATGCATGGTCGCATTGCTCAATCCATAGACGAACGTTGGATTTCCAAAACGGCGGCAGCCGCAACGCAATACGAGCGACTTCAATGGTTTCACTAGTCATATTGTTGAATAAGCAGGAAGCGAAACGAATCTCCGAGCAGATGCTTCAAGTGGCCTTGAGGAGAAGGAGAAAAAAAAATCTTTCGCTACGTACTGATCATCCGTAGTAGAAGAATTTGTATTGCATTCGCCAGTAGAACAGAATAGCTTACGTGTTTTTAAGTCCAAAAGGGGTCACCACTGCCGCGTTGCGTGGTTAGGCATTCTTCACTACAACACGGTTGAATTAAATAACAATAAACATTTATTAACTTTAAAGATTAAATCAACAATTAAGAGGTAAACTTCTAAATACTACAACACATGGCGATTCAGGCACGCTACAAGAATAACAGATCAATTCAGTTCAGTTTTGGAGTCGTTATGTTGAGTTGTAAGGTCGCTGCAAACGTATGGGTCTTCCATTTGGGGGGCCGCGGCCCCGACCCACACAAAACGCATTCAGATAATCCAAAATAAAATTCTTAGAATTATTGCTAACGCACCTTGGTACGTTAGAAATAGTGTCATACATCATGACTTACACATGGAGCCGATAGATAACTACATCACTAGAACTTCTAGAAATGTTTTTACTTCTATTCAAAATCACGACAACCCAGTAATTAAAGCACAAACACTATTCACGTATCCTCACTCTAAAATAAATTTTGCTTACAAAACGACAAAATGGAATCTGCCCTTAAAGCCGCCGTAATTACAACAAAAAGACTTAATTGCTACACTTAAACAACATTCAAATGCATTTGACTGCATCAGAAATGGGATCAGTGAATAAGCTGGCTCCTGCTTCGATTTCAACAACTGTTCCGGCTGCAAGTTTTGCCTTGCAGTCTCCATTCATTTTTCCATCCTAGCTGCAAAAAAAAGAAAAAAAAAATCCCGCAGCATTCTCCATTCCGACTGCGTTTTTGGTGCTCCTCGAACGCGTTTTTGGGGCTGTTAAGCCCCCCCTTCCTTGCGCTCCTCCATTCCAGCCCTCGTGACGTACTTTTGTTTCGTTTTCGTTAGGCCGCTTCTTCCTCCATCCTCCCCCCCTACGGGGGAGTGTATTCAGATATTTATCTTCCTTGATACTTTCTCTCCGCGAATTTGGGTATAAGCGATTCATTTCGCTGGCACCCGTGCAATCTAATTTTCGTTTCAGCCCAGATGATGTGAATACGACAAAAATTAAAAAGTGATATATAAAAATAAAAGAAAAAATTTTAGCAAAAGTTGTGCAATAAAAATTGCACTAAAAATAAAGTTTAAGGCGGGTTGTAAGAGTCGAGAAGAATTCTTCTCGGTCTTTTAGTTGAATCTTGAGGATTATAGCTATTTAAATTTATCATATTACTATTATTGGTAAATTGCAGAGAGTTAAAGAAGTTTTTTTGCGATTTTTTGAATGTAGGATTTAAAACTTGATTTTAATGGCTTTCCGAATGTCGTCATTTCTCATGTATCTGGTAGCTTTTACGATCATTCGGATTGTTGAATTTTGAAGAGTATCTAAGATAT
Source organism: Trichonephila clavipes (assembly GCA_019973935.1). NCBI lineage: Eukaryota > Metazoa > Arthropoda > Arachnida > Araneae > Nephilidae > Trichonephila > Trichonephila clavipes. The sequence continues at coordinate 196,663 of BMAU01017748.1, read as the reverse complement.
TAATATTAGTTTTAGCGGCGTATCCCCACACTGGGCACCCATATGCTAAAATTGGACGCATAACGGGTGTGAATAAAAGCACTTTATTATTTCTAGATAATTTAGAATTCCGGCCAATTAGGGGGAATAGTTTAAACATTATTTTCCGGAATTTTTGACGCGTGTATTTTCCAAGTGAGATTTTTATCAAACGTAATACCGAGGTATTTTGTACTTTGAGACCATGGAATTGTTGTATTGTACATTGTAGGTGGTGGTGGTATTTTGCGTTTTTTAGTAAATAGTACGGTGGCAGATTTTTCAACAAAAAAATGAATACCCATGAGTATAGCCAAAATATATCCCACGAACCTAGCGTAGAAAACTGGTACTATTCTAGATATACACTCCATTGTAAGGGGCTGCCATCCAGGGAGTTAAAATATAGGATATGCTACAATTTAAAAGCCTGAAACAATAAACTTAACATGGGTGTGATGCAGTGCTTCTCAAACTTTCTATACTCGCGACCCAATTTTCATTGCGCTCCCCTTACATACAATAATGTATTGAATTCAATAAAAATATTCTTTGGTATAAATCTACACAATATGACTTTAATTATAAACCGTACAAATCATCACGATAAGTATTAAATTTGATGACGTGTCCATAGAGCCACTGGTAATTATTAAACTTGTTCTTGAATTAGTACTGTTAAATTAAATATGAAATATATGGTGCAGTACTGATACATTTATAAGTGTATAATATCAGTGTAAATGTGCATTTCATTTTTTTATTATGTCAGAAAGTATTATTTTTTCGGCTTCCTTTCAGTAAATTAATAATTTTTTAAAATAATGTTTGTTTTCGACATACTCGCGCCCCCCTTGTAGGGTTATCACGCCCCTCTAGGGGGCGACCCACAGTTTGAGAAACACTGGTGTAGTGGATCCTAGGACCTGGTTGTAAAGAGTTGATACATATTGGCAAGAGTCAAAATCCTCATGCTAGAGTGGGAAGTTAAGAAAATTAGCTGCCAGTTCGGGTGCTATCTTCAGCACTAGATAGGGATTTACAATTATAAGGCTCAGCAAAAATTGCTTTTAACTGCATCAATTTTTAAACTTTACCATTTACACTCCTGGCATCTTTAAATGTGAGCTTCAGTAATTCAGAAATAACAAATTTGATTAATTTAATGTGTAAATACATGCAATAAACTAATATCTAGTTGGGAAATATATTTTGTAAATTTAAACATCTCTCAATCAAAAAGCTTCGTAGAATTTATACATAACCAAAATGCCTACTATTATAGAGAAGTTATAAACAGAGGAATATACTCGAAATTTATTTTCTGTCTTTTAGAAAAGTGTATAAATTTTTTGTACAGTTTATGTCAAATAAAGGCTCACAGAAGCATATAATTAGTTTCTAAAAAGAGAAATGAAGCCCTGTGGCTAGTGCATCACGCTTCTACACCACATGTCCGAGGTTCAAACCCCAGGCTGGGCAAGGTAGACTCAGCCTTTGATACACTTTCAGTGGGTTGATAAATGAGTACCAAACTTGTTTGGGAACTTAACACTGGGGGTCTCGCGTCAGGCTGACCATATGCTCATGCACCTCAACGCCCAAGGTCACGTATACTGAGTTGGGCACAATAGGCCCTCATAAGCTGTTGTGCCATTGAGTTAAGTTTAAAAGAGAAATACTAATATGAGGATTGATTTAATTATTCAGAATTTAAACAATTTTCATAAGAGCCAATGATAAAAATTACTCAATAAATAGAGTCCAACCCCTATTTTTCTTCATCAGTTCCAAGTATATTACCTATCAATTCATCAGATTTGATAGCTTCATAGTTCATTTCTTTTACCCAAACAGAAATACAAAATTGTAACAGAAAAAGTCCATATATCCATAATTCAAATGTTATTTAATCCACAAGTTTAAAAGAAAAAACCAATCAGAGTTGAGTAAAAAAGAAATTTCAGTGGAATGTTTTAATGTATTTGAGAGAAGTGTAAAGGACAGTTTTTGTAGAGATTTTCTCTCGCTAGATGGCTGCACCTGTCAACTGTTTTTCGAATTCTCTAAACGGATATTGGCAAGATAGAAATTAATTCTATTCAAATAAATGTTAAACTTAAATAATAATTGTTAAACTTATATTTTATGTAAATGCATTTAATTTCTGTTAATTTTTAAAATGGTTTTCATAATTTATATTTCTGTTTTTATATTTTTCTTTACTCATGTAGTCGTATCGATTGTATTATGCTTAACTGCAGCATAACTGTGTAAAATACTAAAAACGTGGCATTTTCTGTACAACGTGAAGATCTATGTTTGCCGCCGTGGAATGAACACGCAGAATAAAATTCCAGTAGATTTTGATAAAGTTTAATGTTTGAATTAAATGAAAACTCAACACACTTGAGTATTATTTAGAGTGCTATGAAGCAAGCACCTAATAACTGGTGACCCTGGATTTTATTTACTGGAAAATGACAAAATAGCGCATTGGCTAACAAGATCGTGGAGATGGCGCTAGGAACAATTGATGCTGCAGTGGTTCAGAAAAATTCCCTAAGAGTGGATGAACTCCTCTCTAAATTAGTAAGTCTGGAAGAACAACTTGCCTCTTTGAAGCTACAACGAAAAGTCCGGAGCTCTAGCCCTCATCACCATCAGAGGAGTAGAAGTCGCAGCAAACCAAGGCGCCGCTACAATCCTCAGGGACGATATTGCTTCTACCATTTCCGATTCGGGAAGAAGTGCCTCCCTGGTAAATGCGTACAGCCGTGCTGTTTCAATGAGCCGGGGAAACGAATACCAGCAGTAGACGCCGCGGCGAGTCCTGCTGCCGATATTTTAGGCCGCAAATTCCGGTTATTTGTCAAGGACAGAGAAACCGGATGTCAATTCCTTGTGGATAGTGGAGCAGACGTCTCGATCCTCCCTTGGACAAAAACGAAAGGTGAGTGCCAAGCCTCTCAATATAAACTGTATGCTGCTAATGGCACTGAAATTCCAACATATGGTCTGAAAATTCTCACGCTGGATCTAGGCCTAAGACGCCCATTTCAGTGGCCGTTTATTATTGCCAAAGTTAAGCGAGGAATCATAGGTGCTGATTTCCTTCAAAATTCCAGTTGCTGATAGATCTGCACAACAGGAAATTAATCGATGGAGTAACAAATCTTTCAATTAAAGGAGAAGTTGCTACCATCCAAGAAAATAATGATCTCAGCACAGTCAATAGAGCCTCCAAATATTTCAACCTGCTTAAGTTGTATCCTGATTTAACCAAGCCAAACTTGGTTAACAGAGTTGTTAAACATGAAGTAAAGCACCACATCCTAACAACTGGCCAACCGGTTTATTCGAAGGCAAGACAACTAGCCCCTGATAAGTTGAAGCTGGCGAAGCAAGAATTCCAATTTATGCTGGACAACGACATTATTAGACCCTCAAAATCTCAATGGGCAAGTCCATTGCATTTAGTAAATAAAAAGGATGGCACATTAAGACCATGTGGCGATTACAGGCGACTCAACGCACAGACAATACCAGATCGATATCCAATTCCTAGAATTGAGGACTTTAATCACATCCTGAAGGATAAAAAATATTTTCCAAGATAGATCTAGTAAAGGCTTATTATCAGATACCAATTGCTGAGGAAGACAAAGAAAAAACTGCCATCACCACCCCATTTGGCTTGTACGAGTTCAATACTATGAGTTTTGGACTGAGGAATGCTCCTTCAACCTTCCGTTTCATTACTGAAGTACTGTATGGACTCTACTTTGTTTTCCCGTATCTTGATGATGTACTTGTTGCCTCATCTACTGAAGAGAAACACAGTGAACACCTAAAAATGGTATTTGAAAGATTCCAGCAATATGGACTTCGAATAAATGTCTCCAAATCAGTGATGGGAGCTGCCCAAGTTGAATATTTGGGATTTCTGATCACTGCAGAAGGTTCTCGGCCATTGCCAGAAAAGTTCAAGCTATCTTCAACTACAAACTACCAGAAACTATTCATGACCTGCGAACGTTTCTGGGCATGATAAATTTTTACCGAAGATACCTAAAGGATGCTGCTAAGACCCAAGCACCTCTACATGAACTGTTAAAAGGAGCGAAAAAGAAAGACCGCAGAAAAGTGCATTGGACTGATGACACCAGGAGAAGCTTCGAAAAATGCAAAAACTGACCTTGCCGAAGCTGCTCTTTTATCATTTCCAAGATCTGGACTACCCCTATCACTTTGCACAGATGCATCAGATTTTGCTGTGGGCGCAGTACTCCAGCAATTAGAAAACGAGCGTTGGAAACCAATAGCTTTTTACTCAAAGAAGCTAAATGAAACACAAACAAGGTATAGTACCTATGACCGAGAACTATTGGGAATATACCTTTCAGTGAAACATTTCAAACACCTGCTGGAAGGGAATGATTTTGTTATATATACTGACCACAAGCCTCTAACTTTTGCATTTAAGCAAAAAATGAAAAAGCATCACCAAGACAACAACGACAACTTCAATACATTTCAGAATTTAGTTGTAACATTCAACATGTATTGGGTAAAGATAATGTTGTTGCAGATGCCTTATCCAGAATTCATTCAATTTCCGAAATCAACTTTGAGGAAATTGCAGAAGAGCAAACTACTGACGAAGAGTTGCAAATATTATTGCACAACAATTCTTTAAAATTTAAACCTTCGACATTGCCATCTGGGAAAAAACTTTGGTGTGACATCTCAACACAAAAAATTAGGCCTTACATTCCACAAAAATTCAGGTTTCAAATATTCCAACTAATTCATGGCTTAGCTCACCCTGGTATTAAATCTACAGTTAAACTGATGATTGAAAAATATGTCTGGTCAGATATTAAAAAGCAAGTCAGAGAATGGGCAAAAGCTTGCATTAGATGCCAAAAATGTAAAGTCAGCAGGCATACAAAATCCAAATTAGGAGAATTCGAACAACCAGATGAAAGGTTTAGTGTAGTTCACATAGATCTCATTGGAAAACTACCACCTTCAGAAGGGATGCAGTATTGCTTAACCTGCATTGACCGATTCTCTTGCTGGATGTAAGCAATTCCTATACCTGAAATAACAGCTGAAATAGTTGGGAGAGCATTTTATGAGAAATGGATTTGCAGGTTTGGAGTACCTGCCAAAATAGTCACAGATCAAGGTCGACAGTTTGAGGCAGAACTATTTAGAAGCATAGCTGCAATATGTGGTGCTAAAGTAGCCCACACAACATCTTATCACCCTCAATGTAATGGGAAAGTTGAACGTTTACATAGGACCTTGAAAGGTGCTATAAAAGCTCACAACAATATTAGATGGACAGAGTCATTACCCACTGTGTTGTTAGGTTTAAGAGCTGCCATAAGACCTGACATTAGTTACACAATTGCACAGATGGTCTATGGTACTTCCATTAAATTACCTGGCGAATTTTTTGATACCCCTACTATTAACATGGATCCACAGAATTTTGTCGCCAAATTACAGCAGCACATGGCAGAGTTAAAGCCACTGAAGTCTCCTAGCAACAGGAAGCAAAATATCTTTGTGCATAAAGATTTGAAATCCTGTTCCCATGTGTTTCTTCGTATCGACAGAGTTAAAAGCATTAGAACCACCATATGAAGGACCATATACTGTACATAAAAAGTATGATAAATATTTCACAATCCTAATCAAAGATAAAACAATTAATATATCTGTAGATAGACTGAAACCTGCCTATTTGTTAGCAGTGGACAATCAAAATGAACAAACTAGTGTTGGACAAAAAAATGAGATTTCAAATTGGAAAGAACTTTCCCCAATGCCTGATGAACAATCTACTACCAGCTGTGGTAGAAAGATAAAAAAACCAGTAAGATTTAGAGAATAAACAAAATAGCAACTATTATGTATGTAAGTGTTAAAGTTTGAAATTCCTTTCACTTATTACTAGTAAACAGTTATTAAAAATTAGTAAATTTGAAAATCACCATTTATAAAAATGTATCTAATTGATTAAATATATACTTGGTAATAATTCTCTTGGTAATGCAATTCATGTACATATAGTGAAAAAGTTATAGTAAACACTGCTTTAAATGTTGTAGATATGCTTATAAAATGACAATGTATGTTAATTCCTGGATTTTAGAATTGAAAATTGACTCTTAATTGGTTATATATACATGTATGATTTTTATGCTAGTATTGTGAAATTTAAATAATTATTCTTCCACTATCCTGATATAACCTCATCAGTAAGTTGTAAGCATAAGTAGAATTGTGTGTAATTTCATAACAGCGAGAATATAAATCAAACAAAAGCTTTGTAAATAAAAAGAAATTAAAGAGCATGATGTAAAATTTTCCATATATATTCTCGCATTCAAATTAATATATGTTATACAAAGTTCAACTTTATGTCACAAATAATTATTAATTACTACTGTTTTTTTACATTGTCGACAGAAATTCTCTCATTAGTATTACAATTTGTGGGCATCTCATCTCTTACATGTGTTACAGAATGTATTTTTTTTCATTGGAAAGTATGTATTTTAACAAAATTATCTATTATGTATTTAATAATGAACATAAAGTTTTCAGGATATCAATATAAATAGATGTGTTAGCATCAAATTCTATGTTTATAAATAAATATATGTTAGCATCAAATTCTATGTTTATAAATAGATATGTGTTAGCATCAAATTCTATGTGTAGAAATAATATGTGTTAGCATCAAATAAAATGTGTATAAATAGATACTGTTTTGCATAAAAATGCTCAATTGTGGTAAATGGATTGTATTAGTGATTAATTGAGTTATAATTAATTATGTGGTGAATTGAAACTAAAGTTTTCTGATATTCTTTCTTGTAAATAGGAAGTTTTCGGTATGTATATATTATAAAATTACCCATTGTGTATGTAAATATGAAAATTGATTTTTTAACACTTTTGGATTTGATATGTTTCATAATATTCAAAAAATTAAGGTGTTGTCATTGCAGAGTAACTTGAAATGTTTTTTTAATGGCATGTTAACTTTCATTGGAATATGAATGATTTTTTTTTTCGCAAAATATTTATGTACTCCTTAGTTTCCCATGTTCAAATATTGACTGAGTTTTGTGTATTTGCAAAAGCATTCTGTAGTTTATTATTTTTTTTTTGAGTTATTGCATATCTTATATATACTCTTTTTTTGACTTTGTTTAAATTTGATTGTTGCTCAGTATAAATATACATTTAAAGTAATTGCTGAACATTTTAGTTGTATTTTTCCATGTATTTTTAAGAAACAGGAAGGTAGCTGTGTTTTAATATTTTAAACTTGTAGCATATTTTGTGCATTAAGACTTCTGTAGCAATCCTGTAGTAGTAATTTTGTGTTGTGTAATGCAATGATTAGTAATAATTGTGTTAAAAGCGGTTTGTATAAGTTTAATTTGTAAAAAAAATGAAATTATAATCTGTTCAATAAGTCTGAAACTGTCCCTGCCATATATCTTTTTTTCTTGTATCGTAACTTTGTTACTGGCAAGGGAGTAATGTAAAGGACAGTTTTTGTAGAGATTTTCTCTCGCTAGATGGCTGCACCTGTCAACTGTTTTTCGAATTCTCTAAACGGATATTGGCAAGATAGAAATTAATTCTATTCAAATAAATGTTAAACTTAAATAATAATTGTTAAACTTATATTTTATGTAAATGCATTTAATTTCTGTTAATTTTTAAAATGGTTTTCATAATTTATATTTCTGTTTTTATATTTTTCTTTACTCATGTAGTCGTATCGATTGTATTATGCTTAACTGCAGCATAACTGTGTAAAATACTAAAAACGTGGCATTTTCTGTACAACGTGTAGATCTATGTTTGCCGCCGTGGAATGAACACGCAGAATAAAATTCCAGTAGATTTTGATAAAGTTTAATGTTTGAATTAAATGAAAACTCAACACACTTGAGTATTATTTAGAGTGCTATGAAGCAAGCACCTAATAGAAGAAAGGAAATTTCTCTTGGGATTGTCATGACTATTTACTAAAATGTTTGGAAACTTAGACAACACATGCTTTTCCTGCTAGGTACTTCTACGAAAAACTAAATTGTACTTCAGGTGTGTCAAACTCCTGGCCTGGCCAATATGGCAGCACACAATATATAGAGGGTTATCAAAAAAGATGTACCCAATTTTAAAAAATCATATTGTGGGAGCTATTGCACATATTACAATGAGTGATACATGAATGTAAAGAGAAATATTCCAAGTTTATTTTCAGTTACAAAATGTTGGATGTGTGACCCTTCTGTTACAAGGCATACATCCAGTTCGTTCCATACATTTTGTAGCATCACTTTATCAAAATGATTTGTAATGCTGCACAAATGCTTATTTATTGTCCTTTGCTGTATCAATTGTCAATGATACGGCTTGAAATTTAATTATTTGTGTAAAATTTTCCCAAATACCTTTTTCTGGGACATTCCAAGTTCACAGGGGGCAACTCTCATAGGCAAAAACTCTGTTATTGTCGCCATATGTTTGAATTTTTAATTATAGTGACCTTGAATGTACAGCAACCTGTTGACCATTGGTGGGGAAAAAACTTAGTATATTTATCTTTACATTCATGTATCACTTGTAATAATTGCAGTAGTTTCAATATGATTTTTTTAAAATCAAGTCCATCTTTTTTGATAACCCTATATAATAAAATAAAAAAAAATTCTCTCAAAACAGGAAGGATAGCAGCAGAGAATAGAAGTCAAGATGTAGACATTAATTTTTATTGTTCTTTTATATATGTTTACTGTAATGTATTATTTAAAATAAACCTACTTTTCTATGTTTATTTATTTTTGCAGCTCACCTAAAGTTAAACCTTGTTTGTTTGGCCCAAGTTAGCCTTTGAGAGTTTGACACCCTTGTTGTACTTTATACTTAAGTACAGTGGGTGATCGGTTAACGAACATAATCCGTTCCAAGACTATGTTCGTTAACCGATCATCAATTCACCATAGTGAACTGATTCACCTATGTGAAATTGATTAATTCGTCCTGGAGACCCTAAAAATTAAATTTTAAAAAATGTATAATTTCTTAGTAAGTTTTTTAAAAAAATAATACATGCATAGTCTTGCATATTAATCAGTTCTTTTCATTTTTATCTAATGGGGCATTGAAGAACATGTCCAATGTCAATTGCTTTTCTCTCTTTTTAAGGATTTCCGGAAGTAATTAATAGCATTGTTGTTGTAAAGATCCCCAACCCTACTGACATAAGCTTGGTTCGAGTGCCATTCTAAGACCATTGCTCTGACAGCCTCCCACTTTTCCAAAAGATATTTAATGGCAGATGTCGTCATTGGTCCTCTTTCATCTTCCTCTTGTTCAGGAGACACATTTTGTTGTGTTTCTTGGTATTCTTCATTCCAAATTCCTTGGAGTTCTTCTGTCATCAGTTCATCTTCATGTCCCATTATGAACTCTTCTATGTCATCCTCGTTCACCTCCAAGTCCAGATCTCTAGCAGTTGTCAAAATTTCATCCATAATTTAAGGGGTGTCTATCTGATCACCTCTGAATATGAGTTCGTTGTCCAAAGACAAAAAATCTTTCCTGAAAGTGTTTGTTAACCGATCACCCACTGTGTATGAATGGTAGCATATATATTTTGATGTTGTATTTATATATTTGGCTGACTTTAAATGAATTGCACAAGTAAATGATACAATCACATTACACAAGTCAATGAGCAATAAAAGATCTCTGGCAAATAAGTTCTTATTTAAAATTTTTAAAAACACAAATATTGTAAACTACAAACTATTTCTCTTATGGGCTATGTTATTAAAAATTGATTTGTTAATATGCATCTTTATTGTATTTTAAGACTAACATTTTCAGCAAAAAAATAGATAACTTATAATTTTTGATAAAGTAATTAAAAATGTAATGAAATTTTTTTTTAAAAAAATAAATAAATAAAATTTCTAAAAATATGCAACAAAATGTTTCAAAAAATTTATATTATTTCACAGAATGATACAGTACATACATTTTATTTTTAAATATACAATGAGAATTTTAATATTTCAACTATATACACTTCATAACATACTTTGGTAGAAAAATTGCTTAAAGCTTTATAGTATTTTTTGTTTCATTAACCCTTTGACATATAATGACAAGTCTGAGATTTTTTTTATTTCATATGCCTTAAAGATTTTAATGTTTCAGAGACTATCTCTGTCCGACACCGAGAATTACGCATCAATTTTTTTTAATGCTCAAGATTCTCTCCTCTTTTTAATGGTACTAGAAATCTACAATCCCAGAGAAAGGGAAACTGCACATTAGATTCCATTTCATTTGTATGTCAAAGGATTAATAAAACATTACAAAAGCAGTGTGGTCTAAAGATCATTTCATCTTTTCCCAAATGCTTCTTAACTTTTTAAATGTATTTTCATTAAAATACTATATATATATATATATATATACTAAAGGTTTCTTGTGCATTGAAAATAATTGATGTTGACCCAATCATCAAGCAATATTTTACCTTTTAGTTTTATGTTTAGACTATGTCAAATCATTAGTCATCAGAATCATTAACATATACTTAATCTTTTTTCAGTTGAGTAAAATAAGGTTCAAGATTATTTTTTCACAATAGCAGAAAACTGTACACCTATGGGATTTAAGAATGAAAGAGAAATATAGTTTCAAAATTGACATGGAATAACATATAGGCAATTCTAAAAATCAATTCATATAGATGACCAACACAAATGTGGAGCAGATTAGGAGAAAAAGAAAAAATCTTCTCAAATTATTGAATTATTAATGATACCAGACATTGAAAATTGACACTAAAAAATAAAGGCAGTATTCTCAATTATACTTGAAGATATGTTGCAACTATATTTTTTCCTTTTAATGAATTATTTTTGAATAAAGAAAGCAAGAAAAAAGCCACAGTATTTTAATTTATAGATTAAATATTTTAAAAATATATACTCATAAATACGATTTTATTTAAAAGGAGGACCAATAAAATAATACTTTTGTCATTTAAAAATGGATACTAGCAGAATTGACCTAATTATCACATGACTATTTAGAAAATAAGCAGCCATTCTTTCAAAAGAAAAAAAAAAATGTGGGTTTAAATTTTTTACAGTAAAAAGTAGAAATCAGAAAAAATATTCCTGAATTTCTCATTTTCCCTATCATATGGCAATAATTATTTTCATGCTAGAGTTTATTAAGATAACATATAAACAAGAGAATGATAAATCTATATTTACTTCTCAGTAAATTTATTGACAATACCTGCAAATATTGTATGTGATAAAAAAAATTGTCCAAAAGTTGATATGGGATAGAGGCACCCCACAACCAATATAATACATTATTATACATCTTAATGTGCACAGCTACTTCCTTCCAGCTTTGTTAAGTAATGATAAAACAATAATAAAATTGCTCAAGGATTGGTTCATGCAACCACCACTTAAGAAAGTGTGTATAGGGGAATAAATGTTTATCAAAAATTAGTGCTTCATGTATTTAAAATTATTTTTTTTGTCAAAGTATCATTAACAGTATCACAGTATTTAATAAAAATATTTACAAATATTTAACACTGATAAATTTTTAACAGTAAGTATAAAATGAAATGTACAATCTTAAAACAATGAACAGTTTGATTTTGTCTTAAAATGTTTGACCATCTAGGAACAAAGCCGCTGTTTTTTCATTTTCCTTTGCTTCCATGAGTAATAGTACTGTATAATATCCTCCATTCCCTTGCTGCGAACCATCTTTTGAATAGCGGCAAAATTTTTGCCGTGTAATTTAAATCCTCTTTCAAAATGATTGATTTCGCAATCAGTCCAGGAGTGGAAATAATCATTTGACACTTCAGGCAAATTTTCATGTCTCCTGATTGCTTCTTTGGTGTCATAATTACAGCGATGTAGCAACCACAAAGCCCTTTCTACATCAACAGCATCTCGGGAACCAACAGTTTCTAAATAACAATTTGTCTCGTCATCAGGTAAAATATTCGGGTTCCAAAGAAGTACATCTTTTTCTGAAGCAAATTCTTCAACATGAACCAGCTGTCTTTCTGGAACTTCACACTGATATTTTGAACCAACTCTTATTACTTTAATCTTTTCTAATTCTTTTTTTTTCTTGGTACCATTCTTATTCTTTCCATCACTACAGAAAGAATGAAAAAAAAAATTAGAACGATAAAAGATATCATTAAAAATTCTAATTATGAATAAAAATTAGTAACAAAAATGTCTCAAGGTACAATCAATTATTACAGATAGATTAAAATCAAAACCAGATTAAGATAGCGACAACAAGTGATGGTCTTTTACTATACAAATCTTGAGCCTGAAGTATTTAATACATAAACCCTAAATCACTGCAACTAGGATACTTCATGTAACATTAACAGTATATATGAAAAGAGTTGTTCAGCAACTTTTAAATAAGGAGTAAAAATAAAAAAAAAAAATGGCATAATTTTTAAATGAAGAATTATATTGGCATTTCCATAATGAAAATACACGTCTGCTGTTTTTTCTCTTTAGTTTACTCAAAATTCTTTCATGTGATGGGACTGAATTTTAAAAGGCTGTTTCAAGGCAAAATTAATCTAAAATACATCAGATCACGTCTATTTGATGCATTTAGATTGTACCCTATTGATGCAACAATTGTTATTAAATGGATCATATTACATTGCAAATTCCAAGAATGATGCAGTTTCTGAAAAAATTTACAAATCCAGAAAAGTTATAAAAATATTTTTTAAGAATAACTACATATGAAATGAAGAGTAACAACAAAAATGGATACAATACATGCACAAAAATGACAATAGCTCTATTTTATAGGTAGTTTAATGACCTAGTTTTTTCAATTTCACCATAGTTTAAAACCAATTTCCCAAACCTTAAGCAATAATAATGATCTATTTGAGATTACATGTAGATTTAACTGCTTCTCATCGCCCCCCCCTTCATAGGAAAGAAAGAATATTATGGGATTTTTAAAAAACATTTTAGTCTCTCTTAATTTGAAGCCTAATTTTTGCATGCCAAATTCTACAATCCAAAAACTGTATTTCTGCTAAAAACAGTCTGTATTTCATCAATTTTGAAGATAATTTTTCAACTAAAAAAAAAAAAAAAATATGATCTTACAAAAGTCACATGCACAAGCATGCAAAAAAGAAAAACAACATTTTTTCAAAATCTACCGAACAGTTTTTCATAAAAATTGAAAAATACAACTAAATTATCCCCCTTTCATAATTATCTAGTCAAATTTGATTTCTCACTTTATTTTATGCAAATTAAGAAAGCTGATAAGATAGATAATTCAAACACTATACTGTGCAGTTTCGAAGGCCTACAATGATCATAATTTTTGTAATAACGACTCAAAGACAATGTCAGGATTAAAGTTGTTGTTACTGATGCCATCTGATCAGCAAAGGACAGATCAAGGCCCACGAAATTCATCATGGGAAAGGGTTAAGTGATGCCAGTCGTAGCTTTGAGCACCATACAGGTGACAGTACGATTTGGATTCATTCCAACCCGATTTTGAGGGAAGACACCTGGGGGTGGTTAGGGGCCTCCCACCTCTCTTCTCCCCTTCCACCAACCCCACGAAAGGACTTGCAGCTGAACGACTATTTATAGTACCCTCATGCCGCAAAAGCACTATACATTTACAAACATCCATGTCTTCTCCAGGATTTGAACCCAGGTCTTATGGCACAGCAGTCAGCGTCGCTAACCACCATACTGGATGGGTGACTTAAAGTGAGGATTAAAGTTTATGATGGGAAACAATAGTGAGATAGGAGGCAAGCCAATACCCAGCAGAAGCAGCAAATGGCCCAATATGTCAAGAAATGTGGTTTTCAGATTATGGTATCAATTACAGGAGACAAAAACAAAATTCAGAAGATTAGTTACAGAATGCCCAAGAGTCACCACAGGCAAGGGGGAAAGTTTCTTGGCACAACTGCTTTGATACAGTTTCAAGATACATCCTTTACTGAACACCAGACCAATAGTCTACATTTCACGTACTTAAGATCACAGGAGAGCCAACCTTACATGATGCAGACAACATCTTGGACATGGGAGTAGTGTTCTCTTTGAAGAATCGAGATTCAGTTTGAATATTGGTTCTTGATATGTGCACATATTGAAAGGACCAGGAACCTAGAACCATTCCTCCAATATTATGGAAATGTGTTACTTTGAAGGGGGGCTATGTTATGGTCTGGGCTGGCATGATGTTGGATTGATGTACAGAACTGCACATTTTTTATGAAGGCAACTTGACTGTTCTGAGATATAGGGAGGATATCCTACAAAAGCTTTATAGAAAGCAGTTTTCATCCAGTTCATTTGTATGAATGATAATGTTCCCCTACAAAGAGATGGGTTGGTCAATGAATACCTCAAGATTGAGGATATTTTGAAAATGTAGTGGTCAACCATCATCTTTAGACTTGAATTCCAGAGAGCATGTATAACAACTGGATCTTAGCAGCAACATTCAAAAATACTTTCAGTACTAACTGTGTCATGGTAAAGGAGTAGAATTTGTAGTCCCAAACATAATGAGAGTTTGTTGTGAAAGCTGCATTGCTGACAGAAATAATCATATATATATATCTTATATTTAACTTTCCACAAATGTCGTCCAGCTACATCATTAACTATCTTAATATTATCTTTTCAGCAACAAGAATGGAATGAAATACTTATTTTCATTCCAAATTTCCTATGAATTGGTTAAGAAGTTTTTAAAAAATCTGTGAAAATGTTTCTTCCTTAACTTTTGAACACCAATATATTTTTTTCTAAATGATGTATAATTAATTTCTTTGAAGTGAAAGAAAGAAATAAGTTTTCTTTTAATGTTATATACCCTTTAACTTCTAAAACACACATAAAAAAAACTTAATTTAAAAAACAACTTAAGTTACAAAAGAAATAATGAATTAATTAAAAGTAAAATTTTAATTGACAATATATTCCGCTACACTTCATGAAAGTTTTTGTTTGGCGTACACAAAATGAGAATTTTATCTAGCTCAAAATAAGTTAAACACTACTACTAAATGACATATAACAATTTCATACAAAAAAATTACAAACAGCTAAAAAATTTACAATTTCCATGTTGACAAAACCTGTTCAATAGTTGAAAGCAGTGTATGCCTCAACTGTTACACACATGGTCAGGGAGACATAGAACAGCTATTAACCAAGTTTTTGATGCAGTACTTAAACAAAAATTCAAATGACTTGATTGTTTATTAAAATTATACTTTGATGCTTCATGAGTTCTACTAGTGATGGACCTTGTAATTTTGTACCACATTCAAGTGACAAGTCACTTAATTTGCCAGCCCACAATCTAACTAACCCCCACTATAACTAAGCCACTATCTATCTACCACTATCCACCACCCTATGCCAACAAGGAGGATTTTGAATCTGAAAAAATTTAATGTGTATCAACCACTCTACACAGCAGGTCTTAAAATGGCACCAGGAATAAACAGAAGTAACAAGTCCATGACCATTATCACTTGGCTACTGTGGCTAACCTTTTAACAGACAAAAGTAGTGCACACAGAACATGGAATTCTGGATTTTTTTTTTGTTTTAAACTTAACTTTTCATTTTATTTACACATTTTAGAAAAAAAAATCTTTCTGTATTTCAAAATAAAAGCTCATTCAAATGAAGAATTATGCAACATCATAGAACTCTTTTACAGATAAATAAAAATTTGATCGACAGTTCTGTTGAATTTTTTATGAAGCTGGATGTAATTACTCTTTCATAATACAGAAATAAAAAAAATCATTAAAATGTTTATTCCAATAGATCCATTTATTTATTTTTTTTAAGATAAAGTTTAGTTTTATTTTATCGAAGTTTAAAAAGCAATTAATGTAAGGCTTTATTGCCTGTAATTTTTATATAACTAGCCTATAAAATACTTTTCCAGCATAATTTTGTTGTGTTCAACTTGAATACATATTCATAACTTTAATTCCCCCCCCCCAATTGTTAGATTGTCATTAACAAATAAAAGAAACACATATGTCTTAAGAATTTCTTGTATTTCATAAAAAGTTTAACACAAACAAAAGTTTTTTTGTTTAATTTCAACTTTAATTTTCTTGATCAGATGAAAAAAAATATGTTCAGTTTATTTAAGGTATTATTAAGTTATAAAGGCTGTTTTGAAGATATATTTTTGAATGATATATTATAAAGGAAATCCAACATATGGTTCCCTAATAATTTTATCTCTCTCTGTTTCTCAAACAAATTTAAAAAAACTATTGTGATTAATTTTATATAAAATCCGTCAAAATCATCATTTAATTTTGTTTGAACTAAAAACAATAACATTGATTTCATAACTGTACAAAGCAATTAAAAAAAGACTATTATTAAAAAACTTCAAGAAAAACGTTAACTTTTATTTTAAATACACCCACTAAACTTTTTTTTTCATTTACAAAAATGCATTCTATATAATTTAGATGAATATATACTTATATGAATTAATGGTTCATTTGTCCTATAAGTTACATATTAACTTCAATTTTATTGAAAATTGCATTTAAAACCCAAAGTAGTGATGTTTGCCATTACATATCAATTGTTTCATGCACACATTCAGTAGTATAATTTAATCATGTTCTATTAATCCTACTTCTCCCCACAAATGCATATTCATCTTCTTAAGTTGTTTATGCAAATATGCATGAAATGAATCGTAATTTTTTTAGTTTAGTATACAAGGACTTTCTCAGATGTAATCAAAATTGTGTTTCTTTTAAAAATTAAAATACAATTTATTATAGAAGTTGCCACAGACTTAAGATGAATCTGGATACGAGATAATTTCCTAATTCAGATATTAATTTTAGTTAATATAGTTAGCTATCTAATTTTATTAAATTGTTCTTTTTTGTTTCAAGTTGAATTTAAAAAATAGTTAAAAGCTATTTGGCCCTTAATTCATCTTGTAAGAATGTTTGGCTTTTTCCCAATGACATAAATAGTTTAAAATAAGACTAGAGATCTAATAAAATTAATTTACCTTTTACAAGTTTTAAACACTTGTTATTTACAAATGTTATTAGTAAGTTACAAGTGTACATTTAGTCAATTTATATTTATCATTACATAAAGCCAACATGCACAAGTATTCAATTACATAAATTATTTCTTTGGTATTTGTAGTCCTAAAGTGAATTATTAATTTCATACAAATTTAATTAATAATAACTCTTTAAGATCCTAAACTCAAATTTGAGAAGAGATTCACAAATAATGAATAATGTTGGCACTTAAAAAGCCCGTGTTTTTCATTTTATACCCTTTACAAACCCTTTAAAAAATAATGGAATGTTACCAAACATTTTAAAAATGTTTATGTAGCACTACATTTAGTTAAGTAATATAAATATAATCTAAATTTAATTTGTGTTGTCATCACAACATATAAATTTAGAACATATTTATTACACAATAACGATCACTAGTGAATGGTTGGAACAATGCTCAATAAACACCACAAAAAATAATAAAATATGTAGAGGGGGATATTTTTATTTTCATTCCATTTTGTAACAATAGCTGCTCATGTAATAACTTATGAAGAATATGATTTTGAAAGATTACATTTTAAATGTCTCATGGATCTAAAGCTGCCATTTTTTATATTGCTATAATTTGATAAATATGAAAACCTTATTTTAATATGAGAAAGCTTTCAGTAGATATTAATATAACGTTAGTTTTTGGCGGACTATTACGTAAATGAAAAAAAAAAAGAGCAGAAAATAGAGAACTAACAGTTTTTTTTACCATTTATATATTAGAAATAATAAGCATTACAATAATATTTTAATTGATTATTTTGATTTGCAAAACTCTTTTTATATTATACATGTTATATTTTGTTCATTATGAACAGTTTTTAAAGTGCTCATCATAAAAATTTCATCAATAATTTTTTCTAAATAATTAATCATTAAATAAAATGATAAATTTTACACTGTTTGAAAGAGTGTAAGATAAAAGCTGCTCACAAAACATAATAAAAATTCACAGCAAAGTTTAATCATAAGAAATAAATATATTATTAGAATTTATTTGGAAAAGCTTGAAATTTGACAGTGATATGACAAGTGACAAAACACAGACACAGGACTGTAGAGCTAAGAATATCAATGTCCATGACATAAAAAGACTAAAAGGGATATAATACCGAATTTTTATTTTAATGAGCAGAAAATACACTTTACACAGAATTTATTATACAAAATAATGTCCAACCATATCCAATTTGTAACATTTGAAAAATAAGAATTTAAAATGTTAACCCTCTCACTGTATAGTGCTACCTTTGCTGTGTACTTTGTTCGTGGAAATCTCGGGATGCACAACGAGAGGGTTAATTTTATGCAAAATAATCCTATGAGTATATTTAGTAGTTCAGATAATGTGACATATATATTTAATGTCTGTTTTTTAAATCATGGTTTCACCAATAATGAATGAAATGCTAATAAAAATTATGCTTTCATTTTTCTAAAAAATTTATTTCATAAGACTAAATCAGTTGCAATTACATACACATACAAAAACAAGGTTACTTAAGTATTAGCATCCCTGCAACAAATTTTTTGCCTCACAAATCCCGTCATGATGTCAAAAAAACAAAGAGATTATGATGAGTTTCATTTGAAAAAATCCAATTAGTCAGAGGAAAATGGTATGATGCTCATGGCTAAAATTTGGTGCAGTTACGTTAATACGTAAGTACCAAAATCAGATATCTTTACTTCTGTGGGTTATAGTTAATATATCCAGACTTACGAGAGAAACCCTTATAGAGACAGGAGTTCAAAATTCCATACAAAGGAAGGGGGAAACCCTTATTGAAAAATACAAGATGGTATGTGCTGATTTTTTATTTGATCAAAGTTTTAACTCCAGCATTAATTCTTTAATATTAAGAAAAAATTATACTTTCTCCAAAATAACAATTTAATTTCTATAATATAATTATTTTTGCTACTTAATGCTTTCCTTAACAATAAAAATGCAAACTTTTAAAAGGAAAAAATTTTATCAAAATATTTTTTTTATGAATGGTTTTCAAAATTCCATCGCAGTTAGAAATTTTTTTTCCAATTACATTTTTTAATACAATTTAGAAACTTCTCCCTCCCTACTTTAAAATATATTAACAACTAACATAATTTAAAATTTATAATTTAATGTGTAAAATCTGTCATTATGAACATACTTATATTGTTGTTTTTACCACTCAATAACACATCACAAATTGATCAATACTGAAAATGTATTTATCATTTATTTGTAATGAGTAATTTCATATCTTTGTTCAAGCAGAATGATGAGAATAAAATAAATTCATGACAAATATTTCAGCAAAAATAAAAATGTAAGTTTATAAAAATCATAAAAGAAATATTTACTCTATTTTCCAGTATGTGAAGGTATGTTTAGATACATTTTCTTCTATTTGAACATATGAAACAGGCGGGGTGGTTTCACTATTTTCAGTTTCAGGTGAATATAGTTTAATCATTATGCATCAGACCTAACACAATAGAAAAAAAAATAATTTGTCTCCATTACACAATATATGAATGATTTTATAAAGTTTATTCATATTTCCTGTTTTAGAGCTAAAACTTTTTAAATATCACAAAAATATTACAATATTTAAATTTTCCCACATAAACATATTTGTAAGAAACTTATAACATCTATTACTTTTTAATAACAGCATAAAAAAAGAATAAACATATTCCATTAATTAAAATAATTTTATATAAGAAAGTTATATTACAATCAACCGGATAAATGTAAAAGGACCAAAATTTGTAGGACAGAATTCTCTATTAGATGGTTATTCTTACAGTTTCAAGTATTTTTTTGCCTAATATAAACAGCAGATAAGTCATCCAAAGATTATTTTTGTGCTTTGCAAGTTGTATTTTTTCTCAATATCTTTTTTTTAATTTATATTTTAATTGTCCTAACAATATTTATAGATTTTCAGGTTTAATTAAATTTATCTCTGTTTAGTATATATATTTAAGTCACTTTTATTTCTGATCAGAAAACAGTTAAAACTGTTTTTTATTATCTTTACTTCTAACTACAATACAAGTAGGAAGGAAACATGAGGAAGTATTTAGCTTGTTTTGACTGACATTTAGAAATCTTCAACATTTTGTAATCCTGTTTTCTGTGCCAATGATTTTTATGGTATTTACATGTTATCGCAACCTATTGGTGACATTATATACAATGAAGAACATGATTGTCAATTCAATGCAAATAACACACAAAATTAGGGTTGCCAACTTGGCGAATTATCTTGAATGTTGGTGATAGTTGCAATACGCAAGTACAAACCATTTTTATTCCCAACAAGTCTTTATACCACAAATTTAGGTACTCGCGTATTAACCGAATGCATTACATAATAAAATAACATGAATATACATTATTGCATCTTAGTGATCTTAAACAGGTTTGTTTCACTCAGAAGAATTAGAATTTGAACCAAAAAGTAAGTCTTTATTAAAAAGGATGGTATAATTCTTGTTCCATAATGTTAAAACATTTAACTAATTTACAAAAATTCAATAATTAACTTTTAAAATGTTAAAAATCTGTATTATACATTGTTAGCATTTTGCATGAAATTTGCTACTTATGAATAGTTCAATGACAACTTTTAAATACTATTAGCTTTATATTACAAGGTACTTAAGGTGTCGTACCATAAACCACACAATGTTGCTAAACCAAAAGACTTCATCAATTCAATAGAAGTTGTCAAATGCTGTAATCATCATTATTGTGTTTCAACATATACAGGAATAGTTTTATATTATTGGCTGCATATTGATACATTTGACATCTTTTAATTTGACAAAATAAGTAGATTAGGTACTTAAGTATTATGACAACCTGTTGGAGACATTACATGAAACGATGCACCTGGACTGCCAATTCAGCATGCATGACATAGGAAATTGAGGTTACCAACATCGTGAGTAATTAATAGAGTTAGGGATTGTATCGATAATACTTAGTACTATAGACTGTATAATACATAACTACCAATTACAGCATTTAGTAACATTTTTTGATTTGGCAAAAATTAATGAATAAATGGTTAATACGCAATAACTAAATTTGTTCCCCCAAAATGAATACAAATAGTCAAAATAAGTACAAAACACATTATGACAAATTTCAATGCAAAATAGATATCGAATTTTTCCAAAATCAATCAGATTCAAAAGAAGGATGATCTGAACATATTACAAACTGACATAAAACATGCAGCAAGAGTTTATTTTATTAGGAGATATTTTGAAACAAAGGCAAAAAAATGCATAAGATTTGTTCAATAGAAAAAATGAAAAGAAATGCCAGAAATAGATTTGAAATTAAATCAGAAAATACATTAATCATAAATTTCAAATATCCCATATCCAATTATTTTCAGAATGTTAATAAAACATACGTTTTTTAACTTAAACATATGTTTCACTTTCCTTGTAAGTAATAATTATTCGCAAAATAAACACGATTTATTTCCCGATAATTAAACAGAAATAAAAATTGTATATGAATGTTTGTACCTTTCCAATAATGCGCATTACTTTAAAAGTGCAGGGTTTATTTATAATTCATCCTGAATCCATGACAAACAGACAAATAAATGTAGAAAATAAATAAATAAAAACTCACTTTCTAATTTCAAACAATTTCCAAAACATCAATTTTTCCAGAATTTCAAACATACAGCATGTTAACAAATTACGTTATTCCAACGATGAATACTCAACCGAAAAAGTTTGTTAGGGGTAAATAAAATCTTAAAAAACGTATCTAAATTACAAGCATATTTATAACAAACATAAATATAAAAAATTTCAATTCAAAGAAGTTATGAAAATAACTTTTGAAAAAAAGAATATCAAAACTGGTAGGATCTGGTCTTCATATGCTTGAGATGCTTTAGCCAGTGATACTCTATGAAATCTTGAAAAACAAATCAAAATTATTGTGTGTGAGTTCTTTGACGATCATTTGATACGCGCTCAAATTGACTATAAATTAAAGAAGATTGCGCTTCTTTGATCAAATACATTTTCATATTAAAAATTTTCCCATGAAAATATTTTTCCGATAATGCAAGTAAAAGGGTAAATCACCTGTTAATTGAAGTCAACGGAAATGAAGAACAGTTTTGATTTTTGTATATATTCAATATGTCGCCAAGCTGGTAACCTTTTTAATTCATTTTGTCAGACAATCGTGTACATGTAACCCTAGAGAGCACACATTTCTGACATTTCTACTTTTCAAGGGGAGGGAGGGGGGACAGAAATTAAAAATTGTGAATAAAGTATTAAATGTTTCACTGAATAAATACTTGTCTAAAATTTTATGATATGGCTTGGAATTTTTTCAATGACTGTTTTCAATTAACAAAGAGCATTCAAGTTTACATAAAACCGCCCGGGCTTTTATTTTGTACCTTTTTCTTTTTAATGGCTGAACATCTTAAATTATACTCCAAAATTTTTCCGATAAGTATATTAAATTTTTCATAGCAATATTTTCTTCTCAAATGTTTTTTAATATTATTCATTAAAAGGCACTATATTGTCATTTTTTTAAGCACTGAAGTTCGTTTGATTATGATTCTTTTAAAATTTCATATTAAATATTTTTGACAAAAAATTTTCACCTTAGAATTATTAATTCACCTTTAATAATTTTATATTCTTGCATTTTTTTACATTTTAATTTGATTTAATATCCTAATGCAAGTACACTAGTTTGGAATGGCTTTTAAACAGTGTTGTGAAACACATTTTTAATGCTAAGAAACCATTATTCTAGCTTTTTTATCAGATCGATTTTTTCCACTCTCGATCATTTGTGTCAATAATTGTTTATTTTGTCTTCATTAAATTTATTTTGGACCTTTTTGTCCTATTTTTTAAAACTTGGCATTATGTTGGCGAGGGAACCTCCAATTTGATGCCAAGTAAAAACTCATAACAGAGACAACTCCTTGAAAAGGTAAATACATTGTGATATAGCTGCTGTTTTTTAGCTATAAGTAAGGGTTTTATTATACATATTCTTGTTTTTAGAGACAAAAAATGTTTTACTGAATGTTATGTGCCCATTTTCGACAATTAATATATTATTATAAGATATAAATATTTAATAAAAGCCTTTATTATATATATAGATTTCCTGGAAGTGAAAGCAATATTTATCAATTTTCATATCGAATATACTCTTTAAAAGTTAAAAGAAACTGTTAATTTTTGAAGTTTTTTTGTAGTTTAATAGAATAGTATAAAAGCAGTATATTGAACATTAATCGTTGAAAACAAATTTAACTCCGATGTGCAATCAAATGCTCAGTGCCAAATTATATCAACAAATAGTTTTCTATCGTTAAAATCGCGCTTTGTTTCCTATAAATACGAATATCTTTAAATAAATGTGAATGATAAGTGCTATAATTTATTGGTAGAAAATCTTATGTACACTTGTATTTTATTTAAAATACCTAATATTCACTTCTTCCTAATTATAATAAATATTCGTCGCCCATGTACGTTCAGTTTTGCATTTTGTGTATAAGTTGCATTTAAATTTTTAAGAATTGTTCGTTAACAGCTATTGTGTAAAATTCTGGATTTAGTATAATTTTCTTTAAATTTGTGGCATTTTAAAGCTGACCTGTGAATTTTTTTTTGTTGTTGGTATTAGTTATGGTCTAATATTGCATTAGTTTAAAAAAAATTATAGTTTCATGCTTGTTTGATTTGGATTTTTTTGTTTGCTAAATTTCGTATGTGTGCTGAGAAATTTTCTCTTTTTAATCATCTTTTTAGTCTTGAAGCAAATCAAGCCTGAATAATAAAATATGTATTTACCAAAATTTTTGAATTTGGTAATTTTTGTGGAACTAGCTTCTTACCCCTTCTTTGTGGGTTGAAAGCAATTAATTTGTTCATCATTTTGCTTACAAATAATTTATTTTTGACAAATTGATTGATACATTTTTCCCCCTCTTATAATTTGAAAAATGAAAAAGATAGATATATTTTCTTCAGTTCTTGTGTTTCTTATTCCTCTAAACTTGCAAACTGTTCTTTTTTTAAGATCTGAAATGAACAATATTTATATGAAGTTTTTCAGTAGCTTATGGATTTTCTTAGCGTGACAGAGAGCTATTGATTAAATATTAAATTACATAGTTCTAAAAACTGCTATTATGTAAGAAAAGTCTCATTTTAGCTGTGTATCTACAGTTGTTAACTTATTTATGTTTAATACTACAGTATGTGATGGAATCCAGGAGTAATCATTGACAGATTTGGGGAGAGAATCCATTCTGCTTGTATTTTTGAAAACATTTTATCCTTAGAAAATTACATTACCATGGAAAATATAAAAATATATCTTATATTTACTTATTTTTAGAGACAAGATGCCGTCCATAATGGCAGATCTTATGTCCCTCATTGATGTCCATATTCCTGATGGTCAACAATCTTTGCAGGACAGTCACAGCAATTTAGAAAAAGTGGCAGAATACTGTGAAGCTAACTATTTTCAGGTTTGTCATTTATTTATAAATTATTCTTTAGTTTAAGAAATAGTTACATATTCTACTGTAAATTTAAAATTCATCATAGTTGAACACATGAAATTCTTTTAAATAACTGTTTCATCATTTATATTGGTAATCTAAAGGAATGCATTATTTTTGTCATTCAGTTTCAATACTTAATTTTTGTTTTTAGGCTGAAAATAAACGAGCAGCCCTTGAAGAAACAAAAAATTATACAACTCAGTCTCTTGCTAGTGTTGCTTATCAGATAAATACTCTTGCATATAACTTATTGCACATGCTTGACTTGCAAACCACTCAACTAACCGAAATGGAGTCCCAAATTAATCATATATCACAAGTAAGAAATATTCATTGTTTTTTACCTTGGAAGAAATGTTCTTCTAATTATTAAATATGCCTATGTTTTCCCAACAAATTTGAAAATATGTAATTTTCAACTTGTTTCATATAAATATGCATTTTGATTTTATTGAAAATCATCAGATTAATGTAAATTTTTGTATGTTGAGTATTGCTGGGTTAAAAGTTCTTAAGTAACATTGAGTGGACTTGTGTGGAAAAGAATGCAGATCAGCTCAAATATTGTTCTTACTATATTACTTCTTAAAATTGCAAGGTCTGTCCCATGAAACCTATTGTGTAGTTTAAATAAAAAAATTATATTATAAAATTAAGAAAGAAATTTTTGAAAAGAATTCTAAACTGTTGCTATTATTTTTATACATTTTGGTCATGATGAGGTTATAAGCCAAAGTGTAAATTTTTATATCTTCTTTAATAGACATTGGTTATAACAAATTTATATATTTGTTAGGATTATAAATTATGGTAGTTTATAGTTTATCATTTGACTACACAAACCTGATCCTTAAGGTATACAATTACCCTAAAATCATGATTTTTTTATATGATTTTATTTTATAGGCTATCTTATTAGCTTTATAAAAATACCAAGTTTTTTTATTTTCTATTCACTAGAACAAAGACTACAAGTGTTTTAATAAAAGCAGATGCCATAGCTTTACATAAGATGTCAAACTTTAAAATGCATTTTTCTCGTAATGTGCTGAGTTTTTTTCCAAAATACTCTAGGGGCAGGGGGGGCAGTGATTGCACAAAAAGTTTTTAAAATAATTTGCTGAAACTTTTTGTGTATGCTCTGTATAGCAGTAAAAGTGTTTTAACCTTCAGATTTAGCAATCACTGTTTTGTTACATAATTTACAGTCCCTTAAGTGAATATAATCACTGTTTTTTTTTAGTGTCATGTAATAACTAAGATAAAGTGCTCTAGGTTTTGTAAAAATTAAAATATTTCTTATCTTGAAGGTCATTTCAAAAAGGAATAGCAAAGTAATACATCAAAATTGAAAATTTGAGAATTTGTTCATTTACTATTTGTACAGAGCGGGGCCCCTTTATATAATTTTTTGCCAATTTTTACTTTTTAGTAGTAATAATTCAGTTTTCTCTTAATTTTAGCTTTTTTTTTTTAAAAAAATGTACTAAATAAGTCTTCAAAGCACAAAAAAATCTCAATATCTCCATTTTTTTTAAAAATAAATTGTAGCAAGAAGTCGGATACCTTAACATTGCAAACATCCATATGGTGAAGATTCAAATTGTGCTTAGCTCAAGGCAATACAGGAAATCATACAATATAAAATGCATGAAATTACTTTTCACTTACAATATATAAAAGCATAACTGACTGAGACAGATTTGTCTAAAATAATGCAAATCAATCAAAAATTGGTTTCCAATATGCTTCAAAATTATGCAAGGATTACTGTCTCAAATGCTATTATTATAAGTTAGTATTTAAATTTTTTTTTAAAAAAAGCACCCACAGTATTTCACTTTCTTTGTATTGCAATGTGTGATGTAATGATTTGGTAAAGAAAAAAACTTGTTTTGTAGAATTAATCGCATGGAAACTATATTAGCAAAAAATTAAATAATAAAACACATTTTTTTTCAAAATTACTGTATTAAAAATATGTTTCATCATTGCATATTAAGTTAAAACTTTCAGAATAAATTTAAAAAATATAATTAAACAAGAAGCAATAAAGATTTAAAAAAAGTAGTATATTTTGAAAATTCTTGAATACTAATTGAGGATGGCTCATAAAGAACTGTACACTTTTCTGATGCTGTAAAACTGTAAAAGTAAAAGATATGGTCCACCTCACTGAAACAGCTTTGTCTTTCTCCTGATGGAAGTGACACAGGCAATAGCTGCAGTGCAACATGTGCAAGAGTTTTCTAAGATAAATGTGCCCTGTGCATTCAGGAAAAAGTGTTTGTGCCCCTTTTTTTTCACAAGCAAACTGTCTAGGAAGCCACTTTTTTCCATATGTTTGGTTAATGCTACAGTTACAGGACAACATTGACAACTTTATTTTCCAATTGGATAGTACACCACAACACTGTTTGGCCTATGAGAGATATTACCTCAATGATCATCTCCCTCACCAATAGAATGGATTAACCGTGGACTACAACATGCCACTTATCCAATGGGCACCCAGTAATCCTGATTTAACACCTTGCAATTTCTTCCTGAGAGAGTACGTAAAGGACAAGGTATTTGCCCCTTCCTTTTCTGTTGATTTAGTGGAGCTGAAGCAGCGTATTAAGCCACTATTGATGGGCCTGATTCAGAAAATTTAACATGAGTTTGGGCCGAAATGGATTACCGGCTCAATGTTCTTGTGTGATTAAGGATTCACACTAGGGTTTCTTTCCTGGGAAATTATAAGATTTTTGTACTTTTTTTATTCCCAGGAATTATACTTCGTTCTCGGAATTGCACGTGGCTTCAATTATCTATGAGAAAGCTATTTTTGACTTGACTGTAGATTTCAACCTCGGACATCATCAGCTGACCCTACTGTGGCTAATTGAAGATTTAGACAAAGTATTAGATTTAATATTTGAAAGCAGTGTAGGAACACATGCTTTGTTTCATATCACTTCTGCAGAAAAATTCTATAACTAACATAAACTATAAAAAATATTAGAAATGTATTAAAATTATTCAGAAATTCACCTCTCAAGAATGATATTTTACAAAAATATGTTAAAGAAGAGTTTGGATGTTGTGAAAAGGTTGTTTGTTAGGATACCAAAACACACTGAAATAGTTTGTTGGCAATGTTTGAAAAATTTTTAGAAATAAAGTCAGGAATTTTAAAAATATCAATTGACATTAACCCGTTAACGCCCAACTTAATTTAAAATTGAAATCTCGTTAAAAAATTTTTAAATTATGTTCTAAAAACTTAAATATAATATGCAATTAAACTCCACACTATTAATTTAGGATCAGAGATAATTACTGTCCTATAAAGAGGATCCTGGACAGATATGGAAGTTTTTGAACACTTAGTACTTCTCCTTTGTTTACAGTTACATGATTACGTTTCTGTTCCCAAACAATTGAACTTTAATATTTAATGCAAAATGAAACAAAACACAAATAAATTTAACATTTTTTATTAAGTTTAAATATATTCACACTATTTATGGTAATTTGGAAAACATTTCGTGCATAGTGTTACATTACATTTCATGCAAAATGTAAGAGGTTTTCCCGAGCAGTTTTGCATTTGACATTGTCTTTGTTTTTTTTTTCTTTTACCAATTATGTAACCAAGTCCATCACGTCTAACAGTGTCTATTTTCTTCACTCGAGATGAAATTGTATAACTTGGTCTACTTATTTGTTTTTGTACTGTGTTGCCTTTTTTTAGACAGGCTATTGCAATATATTTCCTTATTTCTTTGATACTCTTTTTCTTTGCATTTACCATGTTGTAAATAACGCAGGTATTTACAACAACCATGTCTACAATTTGGGTAAAAATTGGCTAATACCATTTTTTCCACGGATTTTTATGGTAAGTTTCTCTAAAAGCCAATCATGAGAATCTACACCACCCATGTTTTTGTTATAATTGTTTATGAGACATGGCTGATCGATTATATTTTTTCAGCTTTTTCCTTTTCACGCCTTGAAACAAATGTTAGTGGCTCAATTATGTCAAAATTTGCCGCAAGTGTAACTCGTTTGTTATCATTCCATTTTACCGCAGTAATTTTATTTTTCACATCAAAGTAGAAATCATGTGAACCACAGCTAGTCTTTTTGAAAGTAGAATCAATTTCAAGGGGACAATGCTGTATTCTGTCACTTATTGTTCCTGTTGCTCAAAATCCACTCTTTCTTAGGTCAACTAACAAATTATAGGAATTAAAAAAAATATCAAAATAAATTATGACTCTTGGGATCAGTAACTGGCTGAAGCATTTTTTTTCCAACTCGAGTTCCCAAGGGCTCTTTTGAAAGAACCACAGTAGAAGCAGCTTCAACAACTTCCTTGCCGCAATACAAATCAAAATTATAGCTGTAGCCATTGTTTCCACATAATGCCCACATCTTATACCCAAACCTTATGAGTTTAACTTTAATGTATTGCTTGAAGTAATGACCATAATATTGAATCATTATTTCGTCAATAGGTAGATGCTTGTCAAAAATTCCCCATTTCTGAAAATTTGTGTTCATTTCAGTAATTAATTTTTGAATCGAATTTTAAAAGCTCTGTCATTTGCTTGGGACTTGGCTTCATTATTATCAGAAAAATGAATTATAGATTTTATTTCTAAGTATCTGTTTCTAGTCATTGAGTTTTTTACTATAGGAACCATTAAATCTTCATCTGACCAATAGTCACGTTCACTTGATTTCGTATGATATCCAGAGAAAATTGAAAAACCGAGAAATGTTTTTAATTCTTCAGTTGTTAAGGAAAAATCTGGTTTGTTTTTCCATTGTTTGGCATATTTTTCTGTTTCTGTTTAAATATGCTCCAAATATGTCTGAGACAAAAACTCTTGAAATACTTTTAGGGGCGATAGACCCTCTTAAGTGCTAACAGCTGTTTCATAGTTTATTTTTGAGGCATTACTTTCATCAGAAAAATTATAATTTGGTGGAACCTTTTTCCAATCTGCTATTAACACTTTTTTTTTACCTTTCTTGCGTGTATTTGATCCTGATTCCAAGCAACTTCGCTTTTTACTTTTGTTTGATAAATCTGTCTCTCAATAATCATGGTTTTCATAAGGTACAGAAATTTCAATACTATCTGCAACGTCTCTTACCGATGGGTCAAGAGTTTCAGTGTCATCAAAACCTTCATCTGTTAATCCATCTACTTCTGGTTGCAAAGCAATCATTTCGGACTCTAATTCCTCTGAAAATAGGTATTCTACAGTTTCCTCAGCAGTTTTAAAAACTTTTCTGCAACATCTTGAGCACCTATGGGAAAAAAACTAAATGTCAGAAAATTTGACGAATCTGCGTAGGGTCCTATTTTTAGGACAGTAGTTTAAATTTGTAATTAAAACTAATAAATGTAAAAATAATTTTAAAATGTTATAAAATATCTGTTAATAGGATATATGAAATCTAAATTCTGAAAAAATATTTAAACTTACCTTTAAAATCTTTTCTTTCTATTACAATGAAATTCAGCAAGAAAAATCATGAAAATGGCGAAGTTTACGTGTCTGCAGCTGGCTAAAAAAATGCTTCCATCCGGTCCAAACTGGTTTAAATAAGAAGGGTGAAACCATTACTCTTCAGGGGGTGGAAAAAGAATAGGCGAAACGTTGAATAGCTGTATTTATAATGGTGAAAATGAACTGTCCTATAAATATGACACTGGGCGGAAACGGGTTAAAGAAAAACAAATGTGGGCCTATGTAGAGTTTGAAACCATGTCTACAATTGTAGCAGGCTTAAAGCCAGTCAAAATTGGCTGAGAAAAATTATGCAGTCGAAATGCAACTTTGCTAACTGCAGAAGGTGTATTTTCTTTTATTGAAAAATCGAACGAACAAAATTCAGAATTTGCAAAAAATATGAAATATTCTCTAATCCAAAGAATTCATGAAACGCAACGTTCATTTAATAGGATTAATGCAATATTTGAATTTTGGGAGAAAATTAGAAGCAGCTGCAGTTACTGTTAATATTTAACGATAGCCTGGTAAAAAGACAAATCCAAATGATAGGGACAAGGATTTTCTGCAAAGAAAAGGAATCAATATCCAACTCTTTGCTCTCATAAGAAGAGAGCATGGAGATTTCGAAAGAAACCCTCTGACATTGGACAAAAAAATTGGAGAAAGAATTTAACTGTAAAACAAAAGTTTTATGTTGTTCAGCCAAAAAAGGTATTAGTTTCAACAAAATCATGAAACAAGAGATGCAGTTGTTCGACTTATCCGAAAATCCATCACCAAACATTGTAAAACTATGTGAGGCTTTAAAAACAATTCCTCCAACGTCGGTTGAAGCTGAGAGAGCATTTTCTGCTGCCGGATTGTTCGTCACAAAGCTTAGAATTAGGCTGAGTGATAAAAGTATAAATTGCTTATGCTTCCTGAAATCCTACTTTAAAAATGAATAATCAATTTATTATATATTTTTTCTATTGTTTAATTCATTATATAAATCAGCATTAATTTTGGAGTTTATATGTATCCTTATTTTTTATATAATTATTATTGATTTTATTTGAAAAATAACTTGCTTTTAAATTTTTTGAAATTTGGATGTATTTTCCGGAATTCCGTGAATGACAATTACATTCCCGGGATCTTTTCTGAACATTCCTGGCAATAGAAAAAACCAGGAAATCGGAAACCCTAATTCACACATACAACAATTGTGATTGTCTCTAAAAAGTTTAAAATAATCCCATACAATTAATTCTATTGCAAGTAATGTATAATATCTTACATTGATCTTGATTTATAGTCCATTGAAACTGTATACTTTGTGAATCCCCCTGTAAAATGAATCTTGTTATGACTTCATTTCTTGATTTTTTTTTCAATTTGGATATAAAAGCAGATAAACATTTTAATAATTTTATACATATTAGAACAGGTTCAATTGTTTGAATGTGCCAAAAGTTTTTAAAATTTTTATGTAACTGTATTTTCTAAATTAAAAAAATATTTAAATCACTGTGGAAATGTTCACTTATGCAAAAACAATAACATATCCTTGAATGGATTTAAAAAAACAAACATTTTTTAATTGAGAATGTCTATACAATGTCTAATTGAAATCAAAATCTAAATCTGCAGCAGTCAATTGTAAACTTTTGAATGGAGTGTTCTTTGGGTTAAAATTTCAATTCAATATATATTTAAGAGTAGTTTGAATATTATGTATAAATCATGTCGCTGTGGGGTAAAAATGTTGGCAACTATTTTTGATCAGTTGCCATTTTTAATTCTAACATTTTGATCAGTTTTTAACATTGCATGTATAAAATGCTTGTTTCCTGCTGTGCAACTTCGTAAAATGTAAAGTTTAAACATTTGCATGTGTGAGGTGTAAAATTTTGTACTCATAATTTTATTGCATTTGTTTCAATGTTGGCTAATCTTGCAACTTCATTTTTAGAAATTTAGATTAAAAGGAAAACTGGTGTTTGAAAAATGTCAAAATTCTTAAAGAAACCTTTTAGGAATGAAAATAACCATGACGTTTATTAAAGCATAGTTAAAAACCACATGCAAGATTGAGTTGTCATTTAACAACTACATTTTAGAATTTTGTACCCTAAAATTTTGTTAATTTTGACTAGTGTGACTGTGATAACACACAGTATTTTTTCTTATTAATTTTTATTCAAAATACTTTTATTTTTATGCTGTATAGATATTTTTCTATTCTTAGTTATTTAAAAATGAATTGATCATAACATTTTCCTTACTGTTTCATACATTTTTCCTACATAACATACAATTTCCTATGTAAAATATTTTTTTTCCACAATTGTTCATAACATTTTTTTTTTATTACTACCCAAATTTTGTAATTTTGATATTGAATATTTCTTCAGCTTTATTGAAAGAAACTGCATGAAGTTTTCTAAGTTATAGTTCGTTTTTTTTTAAAAATCTGCTTGGTAGTTGTATTTACATATTTATCAACATTTATGTTTGCACATAAAATGTACACTTTTCAGTCATCTATTCATATATTATCCTATATTCTCTTCTACAACTCTTATTTATAGTTTTATATCCACAAAGACTGCCAAATAAGTTGATGAAAGTCATAGAACTCTTTATCCAGTAAGTTTTATGAAAAAATCATGAAAAGTTGATTTTCCAGTGTATCATATTTCATTTTTTATTTGTTTCTAGTTTATTCATAAGCAGGGTTTCATTACGTGAAGCATTTTTAGCCCTGATGGCTGATATGATGTTGCTAACCACATGAAAACTCCTAAACTCATAACAAATGATAAATCAAGTTGCAGTTGCTCAAAACTGTGTCATTTTTTAAGGTCAATGTTTAGTCAAATGTTATCAGATATGAAGTACTGTTTACATCTTTTCTTGTAAAACACTATATTTCTTTTGATTGCAATCAATCATGTGAGTCCTCTTTTTAGAAAATGTCTGACTTTTCCAAGCAGTATGGATATGCAAAGACTAAACATCTGTGATTAGTTAACTTGCTCCTAATAAGAAAGAATATATGATTAAATGCATGAAACTAGGTCCTTTTGCAGCAATATCTAAAGGCAGTAATGATTGAAACTGCAAATAATATCCCATTATGGCCATGTACTTTGATTCTGTAAAATGTCTAATTCAAAGTGACCTTTTTACATTTCTAAATTTAATTGGAGATTTCCATTGGGGGGGATATTAGCCAACTCATAATGGATGAATTTTAAAAATACATGTAGACTAAAAAATACTTTTGACCACATTTAGTTTCATTTATGGCACATAATGTTGTAGTAATGTGAGTAAAAAAAACGGAGTTGCTATTTATTTAATGAAAAAAGAATAAGTATGGGTTGCTTGTGTCATTTATTAAAGTTGACATCAGAAAAGGGTGCAGCTTTTTGCTTTACCTTTAAATGTTGATGAGATGCTCATCGATAGATTCTGACTTCAAAAAGTGTCATAAATAAACAGGCTTTTTAAAGTTTGCATGTTAAAGAAGCCAATTTTACCATAAAAACAAAGCTTAGTTGGTTACACACATAGATTGAGGCAAATATACCTAGATTTATTAGAGGGTCTGTTTTGTATATTTTTAAAGCCATTTTCTATAAAAAAGAATAAAGTAATTAATGTAAATTACCATGTTGAAAAGAAACTTGAAAGAAGTGAATTATCTCCTTAGGCGGTTGAATCCTAGAAGGACCCACTTTTGGTCACCAAATTTTTTGTCGCCAAATTTTGAGCGATAAAGGTTACAATATGGTAACCCTTCCATTTCATCAAAAAATTTGGATTTTCAAATCACCGAAAAAATGGTAACCCTAAAAAAAGTGCAACATTTTTCACCTTTTCTGAAAAAACGTCATTTTGACATTTGACTTCGCTGGAGAAGGTTTGCTCTCCACCGGTTGTTAAGAATGGCGTGTGAAAGGAAATTACTTGAAAGTGAGGCTATGACAGGTTTCTTTGTGCTCCTGGGCACAAAGGGGAAGAAAGAGACGTTAGAATGGTGTATGAAAGCTAATTTAATTGCTTCTCGTTATGAATGTCCGAGGTGTAAAAAAAATATGCGTTTGCAAGTGCGAAAGGGAACGGTTGATGACTACGAATGGCGTTGCCGCAACCAGTCGAAAGATAATCGCCACAACGTCGTTCGGAGTGTGAGAAAGGGCACTTGGTTTAGCGAAAGCAAACTTGCTATAACTATTATCTTGCGTTTGACGAGATATTGGTTTGGCAAGAGCATGAATGCGTTCGTGGTGAATGACTTGAAAGTTAATAAGGGTAAAGGGTCAATTTGATTCTTACCTTGCGGAATACATGTGGCCGCGATCTAACGGTCACAAGTTGGTGGATGAGAATTTTCATAAATTCCTTGCATCCATCGCAAGGGTGTATGCACCAACAGATCATGATGAAATGCAAGCGTAAGGTAAGGGCTTTTTAACATTTTTTAAAATGATTGATTTCATGTATTTCTTCGATTTTATCTTTGCGAAACGCCCCTTTCGTCCTTTTTAAAAATGTAAATCATGTTGTACACACTGGTTTTAGAATGCTTTTTAAAATGAATTTCATTGCTTTCTCCGTTTTTTTCTTTATATAATGATTAATTTAATGTATTTATTCGATTTCATCTTTGCGAAACGCCCATTTCATCCCCCCTTCTCCCCCCCTCTGACGCATGCGCTTCCCAAGAGTTTTTCGTTATTGACGCCTTTTTGAAAACCTTCAATTTGGCGCTTTTTGGCGAAAAATTTTTGACGCCAAAAACAGCAGTGGGTCCTCCTAGGATTTTACCAATTAATTTTCTTATATTTTATGTGATTATATTATAAACAAATTTCCAATCAATGGGAAAAGTTTTAAAAAATGTTGATGTAGCAGACCTAACAAAAGTCAATTCTGCTAAATTTAATAGTTATAAATATTTCATTGAATTATTTCTGCCAATAATTAAAAGTAAGAAATGAAAATGAAATGTCTAATGCAGAACATTGGAGCCATTTTTGGAAGATTTTTTGCATACTATATCTTTTAGATTTCCTTTTTATATGTGTAATAATTTTTTTAAATATTATCTTAAAAATTTTGAGGGTAAATTTTGAGGTTTTCACTGTATTTTTTTTAGAAGCATCTTTGTTGTAGAGTCAACAATTTCTTATGTGTTACCATATACATGCTTTTAAATTTACCTTAATGTACAAGCTGTTATAAATTAAATTGATAAAGAAAAAAGTTTTCCATGAGTAATTTTCTTATCAAAATATCTTCCTTGGGAAATTTTCTATGCATTATTTTAAAAATTTGCTTGAAATGTGTCATGTTATTTTATTTATAGTCTTTTTCAAAAGTTGGCATGTATTCGGTAGTTTATATTTTTATTGCAGTGTTTTTGGATTTTTTTAAAAAAAATATTTTCAGAATTAAAGAACTTTTGTTGTGGTTAGTATAAGCAGCTTTGAAAGTGTTGAATAGAAATTTGTGTATCAGAATGTTTGAGAAGTATTAGACAGTATTAGAATATCTCCATAAACCCCAATAACTCCGAAACTTAAGGCTGAATTTTACAAAATTTGAAATTAATGTTGTAATGAAAAGACATCAGTAATGGTAATTCTTTAGAAATTAAGTAATTGTGTTGATTCCTTAACATAAGTAATTGTGTTGATTCCTCATAATTTGGGTCTGTATTATATGGATATTCATGTATTATATGGATACTATTTTGTCTTGTGATAAGAATTGGGAAAGGTAGGATACTCCATTTTTTTACTGTTACTTTTTTTTTTAAGCATTTTTAATATACTTATGTCTCTGCAATATTTCAGGATTATGTATATATGTGTGTGTATTTCTTTAGTAAATGTGATTGGCTGATAGATATCACTTTTAGCATTTAGGAAACATGCTTTTGATAGATATTTATTGAAAATATTTGTTTAGATACAAATTTTAGATTTTAGACAGCTTAGAAATGTTAATTTTTGGTTTTCCACATAAAAATTGTCTGTTTTCTGTAAATATTTTCACACATGCTTGATTATCATTGTCGTGGTATTAAGTTTTACAAAAATATTAGTCTTAATATAATTATAAACTTACGTTATCATAATTTCTTAATCTATTATCATTTCATTTTCTAGACTGTTATGATTCACAAAGAAAAGATTGCCAGGCGAGAAATTGGAGTTCTCACAACAAATAAGAACACAACTCGTCAACATAAAATACTAGCTCCTGCAAATCAAGAACGACCCATTAAATACATAAGAAAACCAATTGACTATACCATTTTGGATGACATTGGCCATGGAGTTAAGAGCACAAGCAATACGCCAAGATCAAAACGCACATTGGCCCCGGTTCATCAAAGTGCACTGAATGGAAGTAGTGCTGGGCCTGCACCAACCACCAAACCTCCTACACCTCCACAACCTGTTCGAGCTGGTGGCAGTTTGTCTCGTGGTACAAAGGAATATAGAACTCCAGCTCCCCCCATTGCACCACCACAAGTGCCAAGCAATTATGCACCTAATTTTCCCATTGGGCATCCTCGATCACAAGAAATGAGAAGAGGTAGTGGCTATTCGACTTTGCCAATGGCTTTTTCATCCTCGCAGCCATCACATCAACAAGGCATACTTCCTCCTCAACCGCAAATTGGTATGGTGCATCCTATGACACATGGACATCATTCTAACACTATTGGACCATCATCTCCAATTCCACCTCCACCAGATATGAGTGATAAGCTCCCAGGTATTAATTTATGCTTATCATAGTATTAGAAGAAAAATTATATAAATTGAATATGTATGAAATTGTATATTTTTAATCATTTATCTTTTTTTAAAAAATTAAGTTTTTTTTTTTTTTTTTGCATTAAAGTTGTTTTAGTTTTTCTTAGAAGTATCTAAAAGGTGTATATTTTCTTAGTTTTTAAAAAACTATTAATATCACATTTTATAGGAATGTAGTTTGCATGTAGTTCGAAAATTTTTTAATTAAAAAAAAGTAGCTATATGCATCATTTCATATTTATTCCTACCATTTTAATTTTTTAAAAAATCAGCAGGTTTTAACCATTTCTCAGAATTTTTTTTTCTAGCAATAAAATAACTAAGACAATGATATACATTATTTTTTGACATTAAGGGGACACAGTACGATTCAATTGACCAAAATCGGTCAAAAAATCAAATCTAATTTTTTTTAGCCTAAATCATTCTTTATATATTTTTCTATAACCTCACAAAGTTTGAAAGCTGTAAACTTAAAAAAGGTTTTTACGTTCGTTTTTATTCACATCTCTATGGCAAATTAAAACTTTAAACTTACCTCAGAAAGATAAAATAACTAGTTTGTCTTCATTTAAAATGCTAAGGCGTTTTTTCTATTGTGTCTAATGCTTTGAATTTTTTTTACCTATTACCAATAGTACATGTAACAAAAGTTGGTATGCATTTTTGAATCAAAGCAATACTTATTTTTTAAAAAATAATTGAACACTAAATTTATACATTTTTTTAAGGAATTTTCAATAAGCATTCATAAAAAGAGGTATTGTACGAATACCAATCATGTTATCGCAAAACCCATACCAACTTTTGTTATACATAGTTTGACGATCTTGTAAATCAAATTTCATGTGCGTACATAAATTTTTGTAGGAGGAGTAGCATTTTAAATTCACTTCACAAATTTCAAGTTTTTTCCTTAAAAAATTATATGGCTAGCATTTTATGAAATTTTGAGCACAAAATCTGTTTTACATAGTATACACACATAGGAGGTAGTGAAAAAAGTTTTTAAAATCCTTAAATTAAAAATTTTTGCTTAAATCGTACCATGTCCCCTTAAGAAGCTAATTTTAAGATTGAGCTATTTATGATATAAATTAAGTCTTTACTTTTTGTGTTTGTTAATTGTTGCTATTATAAAACCATTAACTAATATATCAATCTTTCACCTTATCAAAAACAAACATTTATATAAATATTTTTTCTGTAGTTTTTTGTCTTTTAATGGATAATCATGATCAGAAATTAAAATTGCTATAGTTTAAATGTTACTTACTTATCCAATTTACTTTGTTAAAAATATCTTAAGTATTCTTTTTTTGATTTTTTTAGAGTATGAAATGCATTGCCAGAACTATTTTACCTCATAGTTTTTAAGCAATTTAAAATAATTAAAATATCTTTTCACCTTTTCTGTTAGCATTACGAGTCTAATAAGTATATTTCATTTGTTACTAAAACCTAACTGAATATTGATGATACCACATCAGTAACTTATTAGCAGAGATAATTTTTATATATACAGTCGGACCTCTATTTAACAAAGTCTCTAAATCCCGAAAAAAGTTCGTTGTATGGAAAATTTCTTATATAGAGATTTTATCTTTCAATATACTTTAGAAACCACATAAAACAAATAATTCATAAACACTATACATTAAAAAAAGTAATTATTCACATCTTTTTGTAAATTAATATCTATTTATTTTATATATCCTACCCGTAATAAAAAAAAAGAGAGAAAAACTGCA
Organism: Trichonephila clavipes; assembly: GCA_019973935.1. Lineage (NCBI taxonomy): Eukaryota > Metazoa > Arthropoda > Arachnida > Araneae > Nephilidae > Trichonephila > Trichonephila clavipes. The sequence continues at coordinate 157,702 of BMAU01017748.1, read as the reverse complement.
AGGAAGACAAGAAAAAAGTATGTCAAGAAGTACACTGTATTTTCAACATTAAGAAAATTAATTTTAAACATTACATTATTTTATAACTAGAAATTCAAAACATACATTACCACATGAGTCTCCCTTTAATTTAATTACTCATAAAATCTGTTAAATTTGTCTAAGTTTTTTGTTTGAAAAAATGCTTTGTGTTTTATAATATGCCTCACATCTTTGCAATGCACTAAAAATCACTTCACATGAGAAGAAGTTCGTTATGTAAAAAATGCATTTCGCTATTGGGATTTTATGAAGAAAGTTGTGAAATGCTCTTTGTTCCATGAAAAAGTTCGCTTTATAGAAAAATTCGCAATATAGATGTTCATAATATAGAGGTTCAACTGTATTTGTTTATAATATGACATAATTATTCTTTCATCTAGGCCATGGGTAGCCTAGTGATTAGAACATCAGACTCCAGACCGGAAGGGCCTGGGTTCAATGCCTGATGCCACCAAATACCTTTTGAGTACACACGGAGGATGTGCTCGTTAAATCAGTGGGTTCGAAAGTCTTGTGGGCTGAATCACGAGTACAGGGGACTGGAGAATATTTCCTTCCCTTTCAGTTCCATGGCAAAATTGTGGAGGTGGAGATAGGTGGTGTTGCCATCTATCGTCCCTTTGGGGAATTTCGCCGAGCTAACTCGTACTGTCACCTGTATGGTGCTCATGGCCTAGGCCAATGACAGTTGTACTTCTAGCCCCTTGCCACGATGAATTTCGTGGACCTCGTTCTGTCTACATCAGACAGGTGGCATTAGCCACAACACAACAAAATTTTGTCATCTAACCTTTTGTCTTTTAAATACGAGGAATTCCCTTGAATATTTTTTTGTTTGATTTTTAACTTATGCAAACATTAAAGCAGTAAAGGAGTGTAAAGTACTGACAAATTAATTGCTTTATGAAATATTTCTGGAACAGTGCCTGAAGATGATTTTGAAAAAAATATTGTTAATTACAACTGATAAATTAGGATTAGGACACAGGATAGTAGTTATGAAGGCCCACCATAAACACTCAATAGCTTTTGAATTCCCATGGTATTGATGCTATTTTTATGTGCATGATTTATAAATATTTCTGATAATGTTTTACTCTGTATGTAGTAACAATAACTTTCTAGTTGGTGGGAATTCTTTAATTTTTCCTTGATATTTTTTTTTTACATTTCTTGAAATACTTTTGTGTCGTTAATATAACAAATATAAGATAATTTTTGAAAATATATATTTTATGTAAAGTGTTTTGATGTAATTTATAGTATGTCATTCATAGGTTTTCCTGATCTAATAAAATTGTGTGTACTTATTTCTGTATTTATTCAGAAGGGATTTAGTTTAGTATACCTAAAAATGAAGTTAAAAAGATATAGTTTATGTTGCTTTTTTTTTTAATTTTGCAAGTAATTGACTTTGTATATTATTTAGTACATCCTTTTGAAAACTGTAGTTAAAAATACCCTTTTCCTAACCTGCCGTGTATCTCTTATATTTAGAAATTTTTGCAATAGTATTATACTTTAAATTAATGCATGAAAATTTTTTACAGTATAATATGCTTGTGTAGTAGATTTTGATTAAAATAGAATTATACCTTAGTGGTTTTGAAGTATTTTAGAAGCATGATGTGCTGATTTTTATTTTCTTTACCCAGAACCTCCTATGCATGTTTCCACAGATTTTGCTCTTCCTGGGAATAGTAAGTGTCTCTTATGTAATAAGTTAACATATTCCTTTGTGAATATACAGTTGATTCACTGTACAATGACAACTTCTTGATAAAAATAAGTTGTCAAAAATAATATTTATTATGTATGTTTTATAAAGAACATTTTTATAAATCTTTTTTTGACTGCTAACTGATTTCTTTGAATATTAATTTTTTAACAGAGAGATCATTTTTTAGAGTGAATCTGCTGTATGTAAATATATTAATTTTTGGTACTTATCGATCATAGAGACCATGAGCTGGCTACTGCTTTTCTAAGTGTTGTCTACATGAATATTGAGAGTACTGTCAATATGTAGTTCTTTCTAGGCTAAAATCTGTCTGCCATTGACACTGTGAATTAGCAGCATGTTTGTCAATCCTACAGAGTAAATAAAGTTAGTAAACTGATTCCTAGATCTTGATAACCCAATTAATTACACAAAAACCCTACAATGCCAATTAATGGAACTGCATCTCAAGCAGCACTTTTTGTCAATTTCCATTCATTTGATGCATCCATTTGGTCAAAAAATGGTCTGTAGTGGTAAAATTTCCTTCTTGTGAAAAAGCTGATTGTCTTCATTCATTGTCAAATTCCAAATCCTAGAAAAAGTTAACTAGCTGGATAACAGGAAGAAAATAACACTGAATTCAAACCTACAGATATTTGCAAATTAACAATTTTTAAAAAAGTATTATTTATTTATTATGTCTTTAACCAGCATAAGCCAGAATTTGTCATGTTTTCTGTTTATCCTGAATTTTTTTTTTTTTTTTTTTTTGCTTCATGCTCTCTATAACTGATGAGTACCATTTTTTTTTAACTAATCTTATATATCTTCATAGTCATCCTTTTGAATACATGTGCTAAGTAATTTGTTTGTTTTGTTAATTTATTGATAAATTAATCCTACTAAGTATTTCAATATATGTGCTCTTATTTATTTTACTTTTAAATTATGTTTTTGATGTGTTGCAATTATTATATTAAACTAAATTAATATAAAAATTGGTTTTATATTGGTAGGTCAAAAACCAGTAATTGAAATTTAATTCACTTATTGCACAAATTAATTTTTGTGTAAGATTAACTTATTTCATGGTACTACTCTTAGATTGGCTGAAAATATCTTCTATGATAAGTTATAAACTAAACTCAGTGACGCAACAACACAGGAAGGGACAAAGCCTACTATGCCTATCTCTGTTTTTATGACCTTAGGCAGGAAGGTGCATGAGCAGATGTTCCAGCTAGGTGGTCAGTCTGATGTAAAAACCCCATTGCTTAGTTCCCAAGCAAGCTTGATACTCATTTTATCGACCCACTGAAGGGATGAAAGGCTGAGTCAACATTGCCCAGCCCGGAGTTTGAACCCCGTACCTGGGGCGTGGAAGCACGATATGCTACCACTCGACCACCGGGCTTCGATGAGTTATATTAGTGGGTTGGGGGGAAGGGGGCCTAGTTAATACTTTGTTCATTTTCTCTGAAATTTTTGAAATATTACTATAGAGAGAATAAGGTTGAAATTGTAATGTTACAAAAACAATAAAAAAAGCTTTTATAAGTATTTTTTGCCATTCTGTTATCTGTAGAATAATTCCAATACAGGAAATTTCATTTTAGACTAGTGACTTTTTTCATTTAACCTACATTTATTTGATCAGCATCTAGTTGGAAGGTTTCATTTTTAGATTTTTTTTTAAAACTACTAAATTGTATATTTGACTAAATCTGTTATTTATCATTGGATAACACAAAAAAGTAGAATGTATGAAAACTGTTAACCTTCAAAAACCAATAGTCTGATTGGAACAATCTATGGAGTGAGTGAATATTAACGTTGCATTGTTCAGCTACTCGAGGGCTTTAGGCAATGGATATCGTAATTTTGAACCATAGTCAAGTGATGAGAATGACACCTGAGCTGGTGCACCTCCTCTTCTAATTTCCACACCAGCAAGAGGACGTTTGAGCTTCAACAGATTTAACGTGCATCGCCTCCTACACAGTGGGTCTTCAGCGGTACTGGGCTTTAACTCATGACACACCGGCCCACGAGTCCATTATCTTGATCACTAGGCTACCACAGCCACAGAACAATCACTGGAATAAACTCGAGATAGAACCATGATACAATATAGCTTTCAAAGTATTCTTGAGCAAAGCAATTATTAATCAACAAGTATTTAGAATGTTTTTACCAAAGATAAGATATTTTGATATTTACCAAATGCAAGGGAATAATATTCTTTTTTACTTAATCTTTCATGTTGCTTTCTTTTATGCCATTACAAGATAATTTTATTGCTGTGATTACTTTAGCCTTTAAAAGACATTAGATTTATCGTTATCCTTTTTATATTAGATTTGAAAACTTGTATTAGCAAAGAATTAGTAACTTGTAATTTTTATATATTATTTTGCATACCTTAAAAAAAATACCAATCAATAAAATTTTTCAAGGTATTTGAATAAAAAATATTTAATTTTTTTTTAAGACGTTTACTTCAAACAATGTTTTTTAACTAATAAAAGAAATTATTTGACGATTTTCTAAGAAAGGTATAAGAATAAAACTCATATCTTTTTGTAACTCTTTTCTTTGAAATGTTTCATTAACTCAAATTCTTTAAATGTCAATAATTCCTTATTTTATTAGATTATTGATTTTATTCCAATTTTTCTTTAATAGAAAATATATCACATAAAAGGATATTGCTAAAAGTGAAGAGCCAATAGAAAGTTTATTCAAAGCATTAAATTTATAATTTAAAGGCAAATATTTCATATTGTTTATGCAGAAAAAATATGTCTAATATAAATGAAACTTTAAAACAATGAGTATTGTTAAATTATTTAGAATCACAAGAATATTTTACAAAATTATATTAATGCAGAGTTTTTGACTATGAAAAGATGGTTTTAGACATCAAAATACACTGGAATAGTTTGCTGGCAATGCTTGATAGATTTTAAGAGATAAAATCCTGTACTAGCTATGCATTTACTTTGTGAACTACAGCCAATGAATAACCTGGTTTGAAGGAATGCTGCAATCCTTTATATAACAGACTTACTTGACTCCCAAATATTTCCGTTTGGCGGGAATACAACTTTAACAGATCACGTAATCTTAAGACTCAGAAAAGGTTTTTTTCTGTGTGTTCAGGAGATCACCCAGTATAATACTATTAACGACAAGGACTATGAACTATTATCTCTCATAAATCCACTGGAGTTTACGGTTCTCGATATCAGATTGGATTTGACTTTGAATGTGAGGACAAATGACCTTTGCCCAACTGTTCTTTGTGCCATCGCTTTGAAAACCATTAGTACCCGCTATCCCCCTGATAAGTAGCTTCATATCTACACAGATGGTTCCCTTTTGGATTTCACACAGGGCACTGGTGCTGGAGTTTTCTGTGATTTTTTTTTTCTTTTACTTGCATGTCGTCTCTCATACGACTCATTATGACGGTGCAATCAAGGCCATTCATTTGGCATTTGGCCCTTCATCAGCTTTCTGCCTGTCTCTCCACTCCTGATAAGGTTGTAATTTTATCAGATTCAAGTTGGGAAATGAAATGGCAGAACTTTTGGCAAAAAGAGGCATGGATATTCTACAAAGATCTACTATAGACCTGCCTCTTCACTCAGCAAAACTTGAAATTAATAGGATTTATAAAAAATGCTTTTGTGATGGTGCTGCCAAACATAAATCATGGAGGGTACTAATAAATCCTGTGTCTTGGACTCTCCTCATGCTGCTGTTATGGCTGAGTTTAGATTATTGACTGGACATGACTGCCTTTGTACTCTATTGTTTCGTTTTAATCTGACTGACTCGCCTTTTTGTGTTTTGTGTGCTTCTGGACAAGTCATGGATGCTGCTTATCTAGATGTGTGCTATGCACTTAAGAGTTTGGACTGTATTGTGAAGAAATATTGGAAAGCTCATTGCCTAATGACCTGATGGTCAATGGCCAGGCATTTGATAAATAATAGATAAAATCAATAATCTCATTGATATTGAACAAATTTTAGCTAATAAAGAATTTGAAATTCTTTCTACAACCGTAGTAAGCTTAAATAAAATTTTATATAAAAAAAAAAAAAAATGCAAAAAAAATTTATAAAAATTATGCTGTCAAAAGGCAACTTTGCTATCTAGGAGTATTTCCTTTAATTATTGGAGAGTAGACCCAAGAAAACTTAAGAGAATTAGTTAAGAATATGAAATGTGCTCTGATCCAAAGAATTAGTGAGACACAGTATTAGTTTAGTTGTATTTTTATACAATATCTAAATTTTGGGAGAAAGCTTGATGTATGTGGCTTCAATTACTATTCTTTCATATTTACGAAATAGAAATTCTTTGATTCAACTAGCTAAAATGGAAACTTGGGGAAAAGAAATTTTTAATGTTGGAAGGAAAATTGTAGAAAAAATGTTGCACTCAAAGACAAAGGCTGCATTATTTTACTAGTAAGAGTTCTAGCTTTAACAAAATATTGAAGCAAGAATTGTAGTTATTTTATCCAACAAAAAAATAATAGTCAAGTATTATAAAACTGGGTGAGAGGCTTTGAAAACAATTCCTCAGTATCAACTGAAGCTGAGAGGGCATTTTCTGTTCTATTCATAACAAAGCTTGGAACTCTGCTGAGTCATAAAAGCATAGCTTATATTTTCTTATATATTTTTAAAATGAATAATTAACATTTTATTTATATATTATTCTCAAAGTTACCAAGAGAATGACTTTTATATTCCTGGAATTGGATTTATATTTTACTCTATCACTCACAATTTTTTTTTTAAAGATTTTGTTACATTAAATTACCAAGTCACAAAAGGGGAAAGTTGCTACCATCAAATTAGTTTCAAATTCTTCTTTTCAATCCTCAGCCCGAAATTGCCTTTTTATTTACTGGATTCAATTATTATTTTTTTTTTATTCAGTTGACTTTTTTACCTTTTCTCTATTTATTTTTGTTTTGATAATTTTACTGATTAATGTTCAATATTTTTTTCTCTGTAAATATCGATAGTTTAATTGTTAATCAAAAGATCAGAGTAATGGAATAAATAAATACTTTTGAAAATAAGAAATCCAGTTGTGAAAAATCCAATCCCAATCCATTATGGAGTCCAACTTATAATAACTTGACTGAACAACAAGTGTTTTGAGACTCCCCCAGAAATATATGTATTTCTTTATAAAATAATACAGAAAAACAAAAATATAAAGTAGATGAAAACAGTATAGATTAAATTGAATCAAACATATTAGAATTCATTATATGTAAACTATTTTTGAAAATAATGACCGGAGAGTAGCGGGATAGTGAAAACACAAATGTAGTGTAAATTTGCATTCTGGATTTTATTCAAAATAGATTTATTAGAAATGAAAAAGAAAAATATTTTATTATAATTAGAAAAAAAAATGTTGCAGTTTTTTTAATTCCTAATATCCAAGTAGGATATGTAATTTATTAAAATGACGCAATATGTTAAGGAATAATTTGCACGAAATTTTATGGGAAAATTTTAGTATCTATACTGCAAGGAAAGAATCTGAATAATATTTTTTTGTATATCAACTTTCTAATTATTATTAAATTAACGATAGTCGTATGTTCACAAAAAAAAAAATGGTAATTATGTTCTAAGCAAAATGTGCAGAATTTATTTTATCAAATTTGTTGGTAACTAAGTCATCATGTTTTTAATAATTTAGAATATTGAATTCTTATAAATTCAAATATTGTTATTCCGAAAGGGCATCCTTTATGTCAAAATAAAATGCATTTGTCTAAAAATGACAAGGCATCAGAAATTTTTTACTGCTTTTTCTTCTACATTCAGAGTATTCTCTCATATATATCTGTGAATGATTTGTCGTATAATATTTTAGTAATAGATTTTAACATCTGAATACAGTAATTCTGATTTAAGTTCTATGTTAAGGGTAAATGTATGAATTATTCAGTCTTTGACTCTGTCAATTGAGGAAAAGTGTTCCTTAAGATTGATCTCAAGGTTTTAACAAATGTTCCTTGATAGCAGCTGAAATCTCATCTGGTAATGAACTTACATTATTAATTCTGTTACCTTTATAAAAACTAAGTAATTTCCATTTTCTACACAAAATGATCACAAATTTAGTTTTCAAAAAAGCAAAACCTTCTCTTGCATTTAAAAAGGAGTAACATTGTTACCTTATTAGTTCAAATTTAAATTATCCAAAAGTACACAAAAATAAGCTACTTTTAGTAACCAGTCAATATTGTGAAAGCTGTTTTTAAATTTAAATATTGTATCCTTTTTGCTGTTGAAATAAGTTTTCTATCAATGTTAAAAAGTTCTCATGTTGGTGTCGTGTGGAAGTTTTAGAAACCAGTTCAAGTATTGTTCTCATCACTTGACCATGGATCAAAACCATGAGGTACATTGTTTGTAACTTCGAAGTTTGAATTTTATAATCAATCAATATTGAAACTCCTTTCTTCAACTCATTAAGTCTTTATGAAAAATTTCCTCTTAATGGCCATTGTATCTCATAGTGTTAAAGATTTTTATGTTCACTTCCCATTTCTTCTACTCCTGAGTTTAATGGACAAGGTTTTAGGATACATAACTATTACATATTCTAGCATTATTGTAATTTAAAAGTAGTGAGATTTATTTGATGGCTAATGCTTCTTTGTGAATGCTACAGTATATCCATACACAGTTTGGCACTAAATATCTTTGATCTTCCAAAATGTTCAATGGACTAAATTCATGTGACGTTATAGTCCCATGATAACTGAGCAAAGTGTTTTCGGTCAATCAGTTTATAAATTAATGTGACGTCATAATTATATCATAAATGTAATTACGTGCTTCCAGCCAATTAGTTCTTGTGCTTCACTGTTGCCAACTTTTGCTTTTTGCAACTTTTTCTTTTAGAAATGATATTTTTTTGTCAATGATATAATGCACATAGTTAAACAAAATGCACTTAATTTAAAAGTATTCGTATAATGTAAGTATTTTTTTTTTAATTTTGAAAACTGTTTGAAGAATTTTAGCACGTGAACTTTTTACCCAATCATCAAATTTTAAACATTATCTTAACTTTACAAGTTGAACAACTTAGTATGTCAATTTTTAATCAATGGGAAACACATGATTGCCGTTATCATGTAACCATTATGAATTTAGTCCATACCAGCTGTTGAAAATGTATTATTTATTTTATATTTTTAATTACATATTACAAACTTCAAATTTCAGATGGCAACATTATTAATAAAAATTTTCTATTATTTTTCAATTACTACTTAGTATTTTGCAAATGGCAACACTAATTTTTGTTTGATTGCTTATGTTTTAGAATAGAAGTTAGAATAAAGTTCTTTTTTGATCAGTAATCTTCAAAAAGATTTATTTCTTTTATTTCAAATTACTAGCCACTGTTGTTTGAATATTAATTAAAACTACTTCAATTTCGAAGTTTGGAAAGAGTGATTTGGTGTCCTTATAATATTTTGGAAAGCTAAGAAAATTAATTTAGATTTTCTTTACGAAGCTTTAACACTAGCATTAGTTAGATGCAAGCTCCATTACTGCTAAGTTTGACATATTAGATATTAGTTGATAAAGTTTTATATAAATATTTTTATAATGAATTTTTTTTTTGCATTATATTTTTATATCTATTTAAAATATAAATTTAAAAAGTTCTGCAGTGCCAAGAAAAGACTCTGAAATAAAACAGTATTAAATGGGAAAAGTATGGGAAAAAATTTTAATTTTGTTTTTTTAGATTTTTTTTGTTAAAGAAACAAATTTAAAAAAATCATTTTATTTATTTTTTTTACTGACATTGTATTTTTTTTAAAAAAATTGTCTAATATTAAGCTTTTTTAAGAAAGAAAATATTTTTATACATTTTTTTTTTTACTTCCCCCTCTCTTCAAATTACCATAAAATCTGCACCGCTGTATAACACGCACCTATAGTTTCAAGCTGCAGTTTTTAACCTTCTGGCCAGAATATAACTTTTTTGATGTTCTTAGAAATATCCATCTGACAAACGGGTACGCAATTTTTTTTTACCTTGAGGCCTGTTTTAAATGTCCTTATCGCTCAAGAAATTGAGTAGAATTTTTAATATTGAAATCTTTGAGGCACACTATATTAATATATTTGTATCATCAGAATTGTGACTAGTATTTTTATAAAAACTTATTAGCAGTTATTTATATACATATAAAAATAATTTAAAATAATACTGAAAAAACCATAGGAATATCCATGTGATAGACAGTGATAGATAAGAAAAATCACACATATTGTTAGTTGAAAAAAAATCGTCAAGTACCACCACGTGATCCTCTCACTAGTTAGAGTCCAACTGAAAATGTCAAGGCAGCACACTTCAAAAATCACACCACAGTGTTATCTACTGGTATCAAAGCAAATCATCCTGTCTGAGAGACAGATGTTCCGGTCAGAGGGTTAATTTTTAAGTATGTTCGCCGTATAACACACAAACCCTTTTTTATGAAAAGCCTGAAGTGTACATATTCAGTAATTATGTTTTGAAGTCATTTATTCAAGGTATTATCCCAGACTTTTGAAAAATAGTATATTTCTAGAAGTAAAACCTTTAAAGATATAAGATATGTCATTTCGATATATATAGAAGTCTTAATTTTTTTATACTCTCCTCTTTTTTTCCTTTTAAAGGTATCAATTTCATACCTGGTGTATAATGCACACCCATATATTTTTATCTTGTTTGTTGTGTTAAAAGTGTGTGTTATATGCCAGATTTTATGGTATGTAATTTTTATTTTCTAAACTAAAACTTTTCATTTTATTTTAATTTTTAAAATCTTTTTAGGTCTGATAATTTGCTTATTTTAATAAGTAATTTCTATTATTATAAAAGTAGCTAATAAAGTAATAGAAGTATTAAGTATAATTCTAGGAAAATTCTTGCTTGTGTGTTTGTTCTATTTTAACTGTACCCTACTCTCTTATCCATGTTTTATTTATAAGATTTTAATTTTTTTTATAGTTGATATGTATTGAAAAAGGTTTAGCATCATTAATAATGCTACATATAAAAATATGCATTTAATATATTGATTGTATGTATATAATATACACTCTCATTCTTTAGCTAGTTTTTGACTGAATTATGCATTTTTTAGACTAAATGAAATTTTTGTTGTACCTACAAGCCAATTATTTACTTTTAACTTTTTGTTCCATTGGTATTGTGATTTTTTTCAGTTTGATAAAAAAAATATAATTATACTTGATTTAGATATTTTATGTTTATTTTTTTAACCTCAACCCAATGTAACCAACATTATTGCTAAATATATATTACTCACATTCTCATAGTTTCTCCACCATTGCCTCCACCACCTCCAGATGATGATAACTTGTATCATGAAAATTATAATCCTCCTTCTCCTCCCTATCATCGCAGACATGGAATACCTGATTGGGTTCCCAAGAACTATGTTGAAAAAGGTGAATATTTTCCTTCATGATCTTATAGTCATATATAATCTTATAGTCCTAAAAAAACATTGAGTTTGCTTTTGCAAAATTGTAATGGAATCCTTGAATTTTTTATTTTAAAAATATTTCCATGTTTATTTTATTACTAAAATAAATATATACTAATATGTATTAGAGTGGATCAAGGTTATATAGGAAAAAAAATACTATTGATCTCAGAACCTGCCTATACAGAAAAGATGTCTATGGTATGGAGATTAGGAGAAAAATAATTAAAAAATAATTTTAAAGTTTAATATTTTGCCACAAAATGGTTAAATTTTTGAAAAAATAAAAAAAAAAGAATTTTAAATGATTTTAGACTCAAAATTATTTTTCTACAATATAAATAACCAAAATCAGTGATTATTGATAAATGAGTTGCTGTTAGAAGTGAATAGCATAAAGAACATTGCAACATTTCATAACTGCAGCTTTCTCTCTCTCCATACCATCAAATTAGTCCCATGAAAGCATTTTTCCATCTTAAGCTTTATCACACACTGTTATTTTGACAGTTGGTTTTTTTAAAAATTTAATACCAAAGAAGCTGTTAAGTATACCTGATGTTTTTTTTTCTTGTAACTATTTAATAGGTGTCTTCTCATTGCAATAAATGTTAAAAATTACTAAAATATTTGTTTTTTCTTTAACAGTTATTACTTTGACTTTTTACCACAAAAAAAAAAAATCTCAAATACCTAAATTTCATACCTCTTGGGGTAGTATTTAACATAATTAGTTTTTATGTTGTTTTTTCCTTTATCAATGTACCAGAGATCATCTTTTCTAGAAAGTAGGTTTTGAAATTCTGGAAAAAAATTACAATCCTCTCTAATATATATATATATATATATAATTGCAAATACATACTAGCATTACAGCTTATGAACTTTTTTGGAAATTAAATTTGTAAAAAATATTCAGGGAGGAGGGAAATAGAACATGTTGGTAAACATTTTGTACATTTCAATGTTGTCGTGTTTTACCATGAATACTGTATTAGTTTTGTCTTAAAAATGATTATGTCATTGCGCGCGCGCGCGCAAACCCATAACTAATGTAGACATGATTTTAAGTTTGTTGGTTTTACTCATCCCAGTTTGAAATAAATTTCTATTTTATGATAAACTAATTGTCAGTTTCCCTATTTTTACTTCCATTTAAATATAGATATTTCAAGAATTATTTTTGCTTTGTATTTCTGTTTTATTAGTTAATATAGAAATCGAGATTTTTTTGTTCAACTAATTTTTATCTTATAATAAATAAGCTTTACACTTATTTATTTGTGTATACATAATTTTTTTGTTTCATAAATTGTCTAAGTTGAAATAGTTACTTTATGGTACACAAAATAAGAATTTACTCTTTTTTTTTTAACTAAATATTTTTAATACACGTTATATTTCAATTCAGTTTAAAAAAAATTATATTGATTAAACATTAAGTAAAAATTTTCTGTAAGTTTATGCTTATTTTATGTTTTAAAATATATTTTTGTATTGTAATTGTAATAATTTTATAATTAAATCTATCTGGAGCTTTCATTTCATTAATTGTAATACTTTCTTTTATTACAGTTGTAGCTATTTATGATTATTCAGCTGATAAAGAAGACGAACTTTCCTTTTCTGAGAATTCTATAATTTATGTCATAAAGAAAAATGATGATGGCTGGTATGAAGGTGTTATGGATGGAGTGACAGGACTTTTCCCTGGAAATTATGTTGAACCGTGTATGTAAAGTAGATGATGTGATACCCTTTAAAATAATTATTGATCATTATTAAAGTAAAATAACTTTAAGGCTGTGAATTGAGCTAAATTAATACTGTATCAAATTAAGATGAATTATTATCAATCTAATTTCTTATTAAATAATAGGAGTTCTTTTCTTGTGGTTTATCAAAAGTACAATATTCTGTGTATAATGTTCAGATTTATCTAGAAATCATGGCAGAAACATTTTTGCAAATCAGACTAGCATGTTTCTTGTCATTATCATAATTTAATTGAAAATGCTTTCAAGCCAAGTTCTTTTGTATAACAGCAGTTTTTTTATAAAACAGTAACTGTTCTATTTATGTAAAAAAGGAGAGAGAAAAAAAAACAAGACTATACATTATTTTTATACTGTTTTCGTAAGGAAAAAAATGGTAAATTTGAATGTGTGAATGTAAAAACTGTCATTTTTGCTACCTTTCTTCATTTGGTACATTATAAATGATTTGCCTATAAATTATTCATTTGGCATTTAAATTTCATTTTCTACTAATAATGAAATAGTGTTATTTTATGTTATATAAGCTATTGGGTATTTATGTATATTTGTAAGCTTTGTTTTTGTATTTATTGTATTATTTGTAAAGGGTATTAAGTGTTACCCCTGTCAGATCACTTTTGATGGACTTCCATCTATACATAACTAGCAAAACATTTAGGAAATTATAGTTTTATCAACTCTTTTTATCATTTATTTATATAGTTTATCTCAAATTATTTGAATTGCTTAAGAAAAATTTTCAAAAGCTACATGAAAAAAAAAAATAACTATCTTTATTTTAATGATCTGGTATTTGTTCTGGTTAGTGTAACAGTTATGTATTTTTCATATTTGTTTGATATATATACATATATTTTTTTATGCTACAAATTTACATTTAACAGTTTGTTTTCAGATCTATATTTATTTTATAATTTCTCTGTGATACATATTTAAACAGTGTTTACATGAACATTAAAATATGCAAAAATATACAGTCCAATGAAAGATATGAATTATTTACCTTACCATATGAAATTATCTGCTATGTGTTCCTAAAACCAATAGTGTGTTCTGTTCCTCTTATCTTGAAATCAAATATACCTGTTCTCAGATTTACATATAAATTATCTTTTTCAAATATTTAAAAAATCAAAAAATGAGAATAAGTCAATTAAAATTGCATATTACGCAAAACAGCATAAAAAAAAATGTGTGTTCAGAAGTAAGTCAATTATGTACCACTTTTTGCTTAATTATTCTTGAAAATACAGTTGTACATTTAAATAAACAAAAAAATGAAAACAGAAATTTAATTTTTGTCATCATTTTTCAGAATTTTTGGAGCAATTCTGGTTTGGTAAAAAAAAATCAGGAATTATTTCCAAATTAAATGCTTGTTTCTCAATATATTAAGAGTTGCACTTTTTATACAACCTGCTTAACACTTTCTAAAACTAAATTTTCTTTTCAACTGCAAATATATTAAGTGATTCATCACTTTTGACTTAATCTAAAATGACTTACTTCGTAATCTAACATTTACTTCTTTTCCTAATTGTATGAATTTTCTGTATGTTGGTTGAAAATTTAGTAATGGTAAAACTTATAAATAAATAAATAAATTTTAATTGTTTCATAGTTATCACCATCCAGTAAATATAAATTTTTTTTAAAAAAAATCCCATTTAAATAAAGTGTAGTGATGTAACCATTTTGCTGGTGAGCATATGATGGTTTGGGAGAGAAAAAAAATTGTGGATAAGATTAAAGAATTTTTGTTAATTGATATTTTCAGATTAATAAAAGAATTTGTCTTGATTTATATTTTTTAAAAGATTATTTTAAAACTGTGCAAAAGCAAAATTATGTATAATATCTTGTAAATGAGGGAATAGGTGCATGTGATCTTGCAGTGAAATATTTTATTCTTATGCAAAGCAATTGTGAAAACAAATGCCTTTTTTCCAAAGTTGTAATCTTGTTGTTGCGAACAATCTTGTTTATTTGTGTATAATTATATATCTTTGCATAGTATAGCTAGAAATAATTTTACTTAATTATTAACATTCTTTTTTGAATTATCATGAATTAAGTCTGTTATTAGTTTTATAGCATTAGTTTGTGTAATTTTTATCTTATATTTATAAGAATTCATTATGTTATGGATAATTGATAGAAAGTTTAATTGAATATGTTTATTTTATACAATAAATAAGTTCAATTTACACACACAAATTTTTAAGTATGGTTTTAGCCTTGGAGTAGTTATGTATATATATTTGTAAAAAATAATCATGTTAGGTGTATTAGAATGAAAAATCATATTTACCTCTAATGATCATTTATATTCTATCCATTTATAGTTTTTATTAATGATTTGTAATTAGGTGGTTATAGATTTTTTTTTACTGTTCCTTTTCATACAATTTTGTAGATGACTGATAATTTATATGCAATGTAAAGTAGTATGTAAATAAAATGTGCAGAATTATTTCTGTAAAAAAAAATGTTATTTACACATAAATATTTTGATACCTAAATATATTATGATTGTCATAAGAAAGCTTTTCAAAATGTATAATTGTCAGATTATAATACATGAAAAATATTCCATATTAAATAGAAAATTATTTTTAATTATTTTTTTTATCAGACCAATTGAATGTTTTGTGTAAAACTGTAATTTTTTAAAGTTGAACATTATCTGAGATCTTTAATCAGAATTTTCTTTTATATTTAGCATGTATTTTTTTTTCTATTATATCATTTCTTGTACTTTTTTTCCCTATTGCATTTCATATATTTGAATTAATTGATTTTAGATCTTTTTTTACTGAATATATGTGTGACTTTTAAGTAAAGACTTTGCTGTTTCCTTTCAAAATATTTTTTTCACAAGTCTGATCACACTTGTTGTCTTTTTTTAAGTAAAAAATATTTTGATGCATTAATATGTGTTTTTATGCTAGTTTAAATTTAATAGCTGATCTTTCAAATAATGTATATAGTCATTAATAATATACAAAATTTCTACATTTCTGCTAAAACTACATTTCTGCTATGTAACAATATAGCAAGATAATGTAAGTCATACAACAGGTCATAATAGAAATATTTATATCAGAGAGCTTTATTAGTTTTGATTGATGTGTTGATCTCATTTTAATAGTTGTAAAATAGAAAAGAGATTTATTAAGTTAGATAAACGAGAATATGTGTAAAATCATACTACAGTCAAAAGGTAAGTCTGTTTATATATCTTTTTAATTATACATTTATTAATTTAAAAAAATCAATTTCAAAGTATGCATATTTCATAAGCATTAAAAAAAGAGCACATTTTAAAATTCTATGTGATTTATGTTTTTTTAATGTTTTGAATCAGTAGCATGATTTTAAGAAAGAAAAGAAAATTATTTGACAAAAACAAATTATATTGTTGCCAAATCCAAAAGCATTATTTTGCGATTTTCTTTGTAATATGCAGAAAATTATTAAGAAAAAAAAACTTTTCAAGTATTTCATATAGATTTTATACTGTTTAAATAGCATTTAAGTTAACACATCAATCAGAGAAACTGATTCCTTGTCATAAGCATTAGTAATAACATGTTTGCTTATCAGAGATTCATTCTTCTGAATCCTTTCTATTTAAAATAGAAAATGACTATTTATTTTGCCTAATAGCTGGATAAATATTTTTTAAAAAATTGCTTTAGTACTGGAAATATGCAAAATATCTATAAAAATAAAAGAAACTTGTGTGACATCTTTTTCCTTTTACTTACGTATTTACTTAAGTAAGTTGCCGGATATATAATAAATCTATCTCTGAGTGGAAAAGAGTTATTATTTTGATTTCCAAGTATAATTTAATCAATTATTAAATTTAATTTTCAAATATAGGTAGAAGAAAGTTTGAGGGGGGGAACCAACTATTCTTTATACAGAAAAACTAATTTATCAAAACAATACTGAAGAGGTTTTAATACGAATATATAGTTGCACATCCTTTCAATGAAAAAAATCTTCACTAGGATTATTTTCTAACTACTCGTAAATTGTACTTATTATTTAGTTTTACAAGCAAGATCTTTGAAGATGATTTTTATGTCGTATGTTATAGTTAGACTTGTTCATGTCATTTTTATGTAGCATGGGGATATCTCGTTTTCCTTATGTTAAACATGCATTCATCAATCAAGCAATAATTGTACTAATGATTGCTAGTAGCGATTTTTGAAATACAAAAAAAATTTATACTTGAATTGGACAAATGGCTCTTTTGATGTGCACAAAAAATTAGTGACTTATTATATAGAATGACTATTAGAGGCCCAAGACTAGAGTAGTGTGTCCCTTTTATTCTAAGTTTACAGTACTCATTCCATTCAATTATCTGTTGCAATTGTGTAGATTTCAACCCGATTATTCAACTATTACATTGTAGGTGTGACAAAAATGGTAACTTATTTATAACATCTCAGTAACAATGCTGTACAAACTGAATTAATGAAAAAAAATTCTATCATTCCTTTCAACTATGGTAAACTCGATAAGATTTCATTAAATACAACGTTTATAATAAGAAATATACTACCTCAAAAGTAAATATTAAAATTTAAAAGTTTTTATAAAAATTGCCCACACTTTGTTAAATGGATATCACACACACAATCTGGAGGATGTGGCTAAATATTGTAAGTTAAGATCTTAGAAATTTTGAAAATGGTGTAAATTGATCTTAAATTTCAAGATCAAATTTTAAACTCTGTTGATTTCTGATGAAGATGGATTTTATCGGGATTACATTTCATCTTACAAATTTTCAAAAGCTTTAATAATAATGAATGAAGAATACATCAATTGGAATATTATTTCTAGAAAGCAAACATCAAGGGAGACTTCTAAATGTACTGAAAATGCAATAACACTTTAGCACTATGAAATCACATTATTTAGATATAAAACTTGTGCTGTGAGAACGTAAAGTACTCAAATAAATCCAGCAAAATGTGCAGAAATAGTCTAGAAATTTTTAAGATTATAAAATATACATATATCTTTGCTTTTAGAATTTTCTGCTGCCATGTTTGGCAAGCTTTCGCATAGTATCTGCAGATGGTGCCACAAGTATGTAATCTACGTACAAAATTATAAAATTCGCTTCAGAAGAAAATTACGGCAAAAAAATACCTTAATACACATTTGTGATGCTTTATTTTGCGAAAGGAATATTTTGCCCTTTACGAATAATGACTAATACATTCAATCATGATGGTAAAGTTGATATGGATACAATATCAAAAATTAAATGATAAATTTATTAATAATTTTAATGAATTAAATATGACACTTAGAATATATAATTATGTAATTAGTAGATGTTATACCTAAAGAAAGTGTCCAAGTGAAGATTGTATTAATGAATAGATTGATGCAATCTATATAACTTTATAAAATATCTGGAGCATTTTGCAATAATTATATATGCATTCAATGAACAAATTGCTAATAAATTCAGAGATGAAAATGTTATGAGAATTTTAAAAAATGTGTCAATTGATGTATAATATCTAGATATCAAATTGCTTCAGTATTTTATAAGTGAATTTAAAGAGGTGGTTGGGATTGGAATATCATATTTTTTTCTGAAGATTTTAGTAAGACAAATTTAATTGGTTTGCAATATCTAAATATGAACCCAAAAACTATATTTCTGAAGATTAATAAATTACAATCATGAAAATAAAGACTTATTTGCTAAATTATCTTATGATAGAAAGCTTTCTTATATTGTAGTAATGAAATTATAAGGAAAAAAAGATTAATGAATTTTATTAGAAAAACAAAAGTATATTAAAATTGTATTAGTATATCAAGTTTTATCTTAAGATTTTATGAGAAAATTAATTTAAAAAGTTTTAAAATACAAACAAAAAAAAGCAATTTATATCAGAAATTAAAGATAATTAGTTGGTATTCTATAAGCATATGAATATCTATCTTATACATAAAGTTATTTGGACTTATTGCTATCAAGTGAATTTATCTGAAGGATCTTTTTTTAAAGGAATTAAAAAAAAACGTTTATTGATGTATATGTTATATCTGTAGATCGAAAGCTCTCTGAGAATTCATTGGAGCATTTTAAGCTACTCAAAATTGTAGTTTATATGCATAGTTTTATCTAAATCTTAGGTTAGGGTGTGATATCACCATGAGTGATAAGTACTAGCAATTTACCTACAACAGCCCAAAATTAATCATTATATTATGACATTTTTGTAAATCGTTTTATGTGTATAACTGTGTTCAAAATAATTTGCATTATTTTAGAATTAATTTGAAAAATTAGACTATTTTGCTGATATTTAACAAATCTGAATACAAATCCATAATTTTTACAAGTATGAACTGTAGAAAATGTTCAGTGATGAAATACATCAGTCAACTGTACACAGTTTAAGCATCTTTTAAAAAACTTTCAATCTATCAGATCATTTTGATGTGTTGATAATTTATAAAAAGAATTTTCCAAAGATAATTGTAACAATCTGAATGCAATGTGATTTTAACAGCATCATAAATATTGCTCCCAATGGGCTAAATTCATGACAGTCACATGATAAAGACAAAGTGTTCTCCACTAAATTCAAAACAAACATCAGATTAATCGTACTTGTTGTTTTATTTGTAAAACTTGAGTAAGATTTTATAATTGGGTAAAAAATGTTATAAAAAATAAATTTCTTTACATAAGATTTTAAAGTTTAAAAAATCTTAATTTTATGCGTTTTTTTTTAAATAAGCATTTTGTCTACCTATATATATATATGAGCATTATTGTTGACAAATTTGTATTTTTTAAGAGAAAGTACCTGAAATGATCAAAAGTTGGCAACAACAAAGTGCATGAACTGGTTAGCTGGAAACACACGATTACTTTTATCATGTGACTATGACATCACATGAGATTTTGAAATGATTGGCTAAAAATATGTGGTTATCATTATCATGTGACTATGTCACATGGAATTGAGCTCATTATGAATCATTTCAAACAATTCCTAATCATTTCTCATTTTATAAACTTTGCAAAATAGTGGATAATAAAATTCAGATTTAGGGAAATGGTTTTTAAGTAGACACAAAAAATAAAATTTTTTTGATCAATCCTTTGGGAGGGAATAATTTAAGAAATATTTCAAAATTGTGATACTTTTGTGTTAGAAAATAACATAACGGTTTTTAAGTTCAAACTCTCAGTTTCTTTTTCATAATAAATGTTATTTTCTATTATAAACTGTAAAATATATACATCACATGAAACAATTTTAAAATATGATTAACTCTTTAACAAAAACCTTTTGAAAAGTTAAATATTCAGAATATTGAAAAAACTTAACTTTATTTCTTAAAAAGAAAAATTCTGGTTGATGAGACAAGTGATGGCAACTTTTGAATATTTCATGCAAAGAAACAAAAACATGGTTTTTTTACATGAATTTTTTTGTACAGTATTCATAACCAAGAAATTAATTACATTTTTATTCTCATTCATTAGGTTGAATGTTTCAATATAAATGCGATAAACAATGCACATCTTTTTGTCTTTATTTCTCATCAATGATATTCCAAAATACTCTTTTGCACTATAATGTTAAAGTTATTCTTCAAATTGAATTTTTTTCATACCATTATATTAAGAATATTGAAAATTATACATTTCTTAAAGTTTTCAGTTATTTCTCAGTAGTATGAATCTTTTAGTAAAGTTTGCACGAATAGTCTTCAGTAAAATTTCTCTCATTTATTCTGTATTGTTATTTTTCTTTAAGTTTTAATAAAATTACTCAGCAATACCTTTCAAAAGCAAAACATTATTCAATCCTATACCGAAAAATAACTTATTTACTTAAGAAAGTAACATTTCTTATTGCTTAAAACACTCTGCAATTTTAGACTGCTTTTTGAAGGAAGTAATGATTATTCAGTTATAAATAAAATTATACTTTGTTTTACCTCGACCAAAGTTAACAGAATAGAGGACTAAAAATTTCCATCATGCCTAAAGAACACTTTCATGATTTGACTATTTAAAAGCTTCTAATCAGCACAAAGAAGTATTAATAAAAGCTATATGTAAAATTTTCCACAAATACAACTTCTATTATAATAATAAAAAAAAGATCATATATATAATTAAAACACGCATATATTAATCTGTATATAAAAACCAGTACTTACACATTATAGTCCAGCGATACTCAACCTGCGGTCCACCGAGCTTTACTGAGTAGCCAGGCACAGAAAAATTCATTTATGAGCAATGTATTAAAAATGTAACGGAAAATCAAGCAATCAAATCTCAATTTTGCTGTTGATGTTGTAAGGGTACGAATTGCAGGTTTTTTTCTTTCTGTAAGTAAGAGTGAACTGAACTAGTACTATTTTATGGGTGAAAATGCTTCAATTATAAACAAATACCGATTTCAGTCAAAACTCTTTTCTGCTATTCTACACTTGATAAATAATTATTTGAAATAAAAATAGGAGACTTTGTCAAAAGAAAAACATTAATCGGCATAGCAGCTTTGTTTATATGACAGTAGAATGTAAACAAGTTTGGTCATGGATAAAAGAAAATCAAAACTTCTCCATTACTAGGACAAAATCCATTAAACCAAAAATTTGTGTTTGATAGATTAATATAGTATTAAAAACCAAAAATTAGTGGATATTTCGATAAATTTCCCTCATTTTAAATGTCCAATTTTTTACCCCATTAATCCTGTTGCGACCCAAGTAAAATATCATATATAAGTGACTTGCCTGGAAGAAAAGTTGATTAGCCTGTCAACTACCTTCAGCAAATCAAAAACCACTGCCAAAAGTTGCGATACAGAATCAACTACTAATAAATTATAGTTTAAAAAAACACGCTTTTATATTGAATCGAACTAAAAAGTAATTCTTAATATAAGATTAAAATGATAAACAAGAAAGTTAATGTCATTGGGATAAAAGCGTGGGGTGCTCTATATATTAATTTCTTACTAGTTCTATTCCAAAATGCTGAGTTAAGAGTAAAAGTGGAGTACAAAGAACCCTACGCTTTTACCACGATATTAATTTTCTCGTTAATCATTTTATTCCTATATTAAGAATTATTTTTTTACTTCAATTCACAATAAAAGTGTTTTTTCAAAACTATTAATTTATTTTTTTACTTTGATCCACAATAAAAGCCTGTTTTTAAAACTATCATTTATTCTTTGTTGAATTTATCCTTGAGTTTGATATTTGGAGCCAGAAATAGTCTTGCTCTTCAATGGATATTAAAAAATGGGTCTATTCTCTCTGTTTACAGGGCCTCAGATGAGTCCCATATCGTTATATTTCAAAGATTCCATCTCGATAGACAGATCTAACTAGTAAAAGTGTTAAGAAGAAACATTAAATGTCAATCATTTTATCACCTTTTAAACGTATTGCTGTAATGTTAATTCATATCACTTTTAAACATATTGCTTTATCAAAATAAAAAAAATATTTAGCAGTTAGAACATAAATTATTATTCACATGCACAAGGCTTTTTTTTATTTCCATTTTCAGACAAGCTCTGCACCCACCCTACCCTTTTTCATGTAAAGAACTTTTTTTTTTGTATTAACCAGAAGCCTATTTGCGGTTTTAAGGTTGCACCTTTATCATTTAGTCGCAAAATCTGGAAATGGCATATGAAATTAGTGACCAATCTGAAAATGGCATATGCAATAATTTGCCAAATCTGGAAATAGTTATTCTTGACATCCTGAATGAAATTATTGTATTGTCATCAGCCCTTGACAAGAGTGCAAAATTTTGATTTAATCTGACCTTTTAAAGTGAGTAAAAATAGAGTTCAAAGATTCCATTAAATACAAGTGAAACTTATAAAAGCGTGTTAAAAAATATTCTGACACATGCTGTTTTTAACTTGTCATATTTTTCATCTTGTACTCTTTATAAGAAAAAGTATGATTTGAGATTGACAAACAGAAAATTGATGTATGAACCCAGTGCACAAAAGACTGTGGGTACAATACATCCATTTTAAAACAGACAAGCTCCCCCAAAATATTACTCTTTTTATGTAAAGCTAACAAAGGTTTATTCTTTCAGTACTTAAATTTCATTATTTAAACGTATTTTAAATTTATTTATTTATGCATATTTAAGTTAACTTTGAAATCTCAATATATTTTAAAAGGAATGATTATACCAAAGCTTTACAGGTAATAAATCTCAATTTCTCAAGACTAAATATTTAGAAATAGGGAGAAACAATAATTTATTAGTCATACTACAATCTTTTTCACATTTTTATATAAAAAAATGGAAACTAATCGGGTTTTAAGATTACATATAATTAATATACATTGTTCTGAAATTAAGATATAAATACCAAATGTTATTGTTGTCCAATCCCTTTAAAATATAAGGAAAACGCTCTTTATTAGTGCTTTGCATTAAATCCTTTTCCCCTGAAATTGTAACCTTCCACAAGACAATATGAAACATGTACAAAAGTATAAAGAATATTAACCATGAGACATGCTTATTACCTAGATGAAAGATCTTCAGTATGTTTTTCTTCCAGTAACGTATTTGCAAAATAAATGTTAGCCATTGGTTTTATCACACCTTATGTTTTAGCTATAGAATTATTTAATATATATTAATAATATTTAAATTTTCTTTATACTGAAGTAAAAATAAACTATACTTAGCAACTATTATACAAGTTCTTAACATGTGAAATTTGAAGAAAATTCGCTGTTTTCAAGATTTAGTTATTCAAATCAATTTATCCAATGCCACATAGATAGGACATTACTTATCAAATTTATTACAGTCTTAAAACTAGTTTTGAATAATTTTACCTTTAAGGAAAAAATCGCTTTAATATTTTGTTTCGCACAGCATACCAAACATTAGCCTTAAAATTTGATAAGTGATTTCCAACTTGAAAATGTGTTTATTCTTTAACTTCATATTATAAGCAATACTATATTTTATATTGGTTCTTTAAAAAATAAATATGCAGGTAAATATTGAAATAATTCATTGGTAAAACAGACACGAAAAAAAAAAACACGAGAATTACTCCTACATTAAAAGAACTTTAATCACACGAAGACAACACAAAATTCCACACACTAAACATTAGACAAATGTTCGTTTTGAAAAATGATACAGATGTTGCACAAAAAAAGTGACAGAACTTCGAGTTATCTAACAATCTAAGAAGTTGGCAGCCATCAACAATTCCAGGGCAATTTCTGGTGCAATAGGAAACTCGGGGATTTCGGTGGAGCTATTGGTATAGCGTACTTTATAGGCAAAATACTGGCACACTTTTTGAAGAACATGAGATGGAATTTCTCGGAAGTTTACTTCATTTGTTTCATTTTCAGCAAACTGACCAGGTCCACTCAGCATAGCACGAATGGTTCCAGATGTCAATACATACTCTCGCTTAATAATGAATTCATGTCCATCTGATGATATAAGCTTTACATACATAGCATCAGGACCTTCGCAGCCTCCATAAACAATTTCTTCCTTGATATCAGGCATGATTAAGACAAATGAATTGGATTCAACACAAAAGACAAGATCAACTCAAATGGCGAACAGAAGAACACACTCCTAACAAGGTGCTACTAATCGATTGAATCAGAGTTGCCAGAAACTTAAGCAGCAAAGTAGCACGAAGAGGGAAAAAAAGTAGTGAATTGATTTTAACTTGAAATTCATAAATATAATTTTTAAAATTTTTTAAACTACGTTAAAATGCTTTAATTATTTAATTCATTTAAAATAATTCAAATTCTTCCCACAAAATGTCGTGATCTGCTTTGTCTTTTTTATAAATTTTTGAATTGTATTGAAATGGAATGAAATCAACCCAGCAAGTCCCTCATTCTTCCAAAGCCATTTTGATTCTGAGAATTGACACAAACAGTTCGAGGCACATTCAATTCCTTAATTTTGTCTTTTTTGATGTCACTCTGTAAAATGTTTTTCTGCAATGGCATTACTTATGGGTAGGTTGTAAGGCTTTAAAGCAAATATAGCTTAATCTCTTAAAAATGGATTCAAAAGTGTATTCAGTGATATGCAATTATCAACATGATCACTTTCAAAGAGCAAATTAAATCACTCAAATTCTGCTAAAATTGGCAGCTTTAATTCAACAATATTTAATTCTATCCTTGTAGTTATTTAAGTAAAGGGATAGTAAGAGAAGTAGTTGATTGAAAAGAGAGGAATTTAGGCAGTAACGTAACGGAGAATATTAGGACACCTTGCAAAATCAGCTTTTGGACCCTATGCCCTAATATGTACCTGGCGTCACTCAGGCTTTGAGCCCCCTAGAATCCCTGGTCCACCTGCAGTGCGAGGTAGTACGTGCCACTGAATCTAGGTAAAAACCTTTCAAAAGGGATTTAATCAGATTTTTATCACATAATCTCTCTAGATGACGAGTGCTTACTTTTGTCATTGTATGCAATTTTTTATAAATTCAGTGCTGCAACGTCATTAAAGATATAATTATTCGATAGAAAATTATTTCTTATCATACCCGATTAATATTTTTTCAGGAAAAAAAGTTAATATTGCGTATTTACCACGATCACATGTCAGATGTTACACATCTTATGTGACTACTGTAAGACTCGTTTCTTTTTCTTTAATTCAATGCAATACCTTGATGATAATTATACAATTTACTTAGTTCTATAAGAATTTGTTCTTTCACAATTACTTTTCCAGTTTAATATTTGTTTAGAAATTCTCTCCGAGCCTATTTTTTAAAGAATATTACATGTTTCATTTTCATGCTTCTATGAGGATTAGAAAGAACCCCACTATTTCCTTTTTTCTACCTCTTGCAGTGGAAAAAGAGTGGCAAAATAGGAGAGTCCCGCATAGATAGACTGTGATTCGTGTCGTTTCGGAGTGGTGAAACATACTGCAACTTCGTGTTTTCTTTACGGCTAAGGTCACTATTTATTTATTTATTTGCAATTTTTTCGAAACTTGTTCTGATACCTTTAACTATGGTTGAAAGTAACAAAAGTAGCGGGATCTTCAAGTGAAGTAGCATAAAATTCACGAAGTAGCAATAGGATATAAAAAAAGTAGCGAAAAGTTTTAAAAAGTAGCAAAATTCGCACGTTCTGGAAACACTGGATTGAATAAAAGATATTTCGGAGTAGCACAGCTTTTGAGCTGAGCTCTCTACATCGCACTAACTACTCAGAACAGTCGAGTATATAAAATCTCAAAAAAGATGTGGTAAGCACACTGGTGCTGTCTTCCTCGACATACAGAAAGCGTTTGATAGAGTATGGCATACTGGCCTGCTCTACAAACTTATTAATTATGACTTTCCTCCCCCACTCATCCTCCTGATCAACTCCTATCTCACTAACAGAAATTTCGCTGTTAAAATTAATAATACTCGTTCAAATCTTAGATTTATAAACAGTGGAGTACCCCAGGGGGCAATTTTGGCTGTGACTTTATTCAATCTCTACGTTAACGATATTCCACAAGCAGAAAACACAATTCTCTGTATTTATGCGGATGACACCGCGGTAATGAGTCAAAGTCAAAACCCCACACTGATAGCACATTACCTCAACATACACATTGCTTTCCTGGAAGAATGGTATAATGACCGGAAAATTGCTAAAAACGCATCCAAAACTGAAGCGATCCTCTTCTCTAACATTAGAAAGCTCCCCAAAATCTATGTAAACGATCTACTACTACGCTGGTCTTAACACACGAAGTACCTAGGCTTTATACTAGATGATCAATTCCCTTTCAAACAACACATAACATATATAAGAAATAAATTTAAATAATCAGTCTGTAAAATTTACCCTTTAATTGCAAGAAACTTTGCATTGAGCAGAGAAAATAAACTGCTTATCTACAAACTCATCCTCCGACCAATTCTGACATATGCCGCTCCAGTCTGGGCACATTCAGCTAGATCCCATATTAATCAAATAGAAGCTTCTCAACGCATCATCCTTCGTCAAATCTTAAATGCTCGATGGTTCATGAGGAACACTCACCTCAGGGCCGCAAGTAAAATGCTGTCAATTAGACAGTTCATTAAAAAGATTGCAACAAACTTCTTTCAAAATATTGGTAATTCTAGTAATCTCTCGATCTTGGAAACTGAAAAATATATCCCTGATCCAAATTTCAACAGACCTAGAAATATTCTCTTAGACTCCATCTTCATGTAATTATTTTTTTTCTTTTAAATTTCGCTTCCTCCATCTTAAATGCTTATTTTACCTCTTTCCACAAGTCCCCCGTGGTCTAGTGGTCAGACATTCGCTTCCAATGCTTTGCATTGGGTTCGATTCCCAGATTCTTCCTTTTTTTTCAATTTTACTATTTACTTTTTAATTTTCCTCGGAAAATTATTCCGAATGATCTATTATTTAAATGTTCCTCTTCTATTTTTATTCATGATAGTATTTTTAATAGCTTTTAAAAAAGCCGTTTTCTGTTTTATTTTCAGCTACTTTTTCGTGATCCTAGCTGCATTCCTATTGGTCGGTTTAGCCCCGCCCACCCAAGATAGAAATTTTAACTACATTTTCGGTGCTTTGTGCCGACTTTGAAGCTTCTTTTCTCAATTTTAATGCATTTTAATATTTTATTTTCCCAAAATCCCCAGTATTTTTATTTTATATTTAAAGCATTTAAACTTAACAAAGGGCAAAAGACAATCATGTACAGTCACTCAAATACCTACTGATATGAGGTTGTAGCTCGAAAGAGCTGGGTTCTCAAGTCATCCACCCAACGATGAATAAAAGATATTTTGATTTTTGCAAATAAGAGAAACTAAGGAAAAAGGATATTTAAATAAACATTTTTGGTGGTAACAAAGAACGGTTACTGTTAATTCCTAGATAATTTCAGAAAATTGCCAAGTTTATTGTTAAACTTTTTACTGAGTTCAATCAATTTTGCTTATAGAGATGGTGTTGTGGATGGTTTTATTAAAATAGAGCGATGCAGTTTTTGCAAGGACGCGCGCTTTTGCTAATGTTGATCATTATTTTACGTTCTATTATTGTTTCCTATTATATCATTTGCTTTCATTTTTTTTAACCTGCGACAAACCTAGGTATTACCATCATACGTCTATAACGAGCAGCCGAATACAGTTCAGAAACACAATAAAAATTGCAACTTTTTTTTTCTTAACAGATTTATGTGCTGCTACGCCGCAAAGTCCAGAACAAGTAATCAAATGGTCTCCGTGTGGGTCAGCATTACACAAAGGACAAGTTGGGGGAATCTACTAAACTGATTCTCTGTGAAGATGTATCATAAAGTCGTCATTTTTAATTTAATTCAAAAATTAGTCACATTGATAGGTCTAAGCAGATTAAAAATAATTGGACTTTCTATTAAAAATCTCGAATCTCCTCCCTCACAGAAATTCATATGTATTAGTTAATTTTCACATTTTATGAAAAGCAAATTAACATAAAGGAATACTTAAATTTTTACCATCTCTTATGGTTGGGTTTCAGAGTAAAACTATCACCTTTTGAGGTAATGATATCTACCCCAGCGTTGATCCTACGATTAAACTCCACGGAGATATCTTCCTGAGTATTGTGAATGCAAGGGAACATATGAGGATGGTTTGAAGAGTTGTTTATAATGGTGGGAACTAATCCCACTTTAAGCTAATTCAGGTCACTGGGTGCAGAAAATCTACAGGCTCCATTGGCACTGGCGAATCGAAATTTATAACCAGAAAATCTGGTCAAGTCCAGCTTATCCAGGCCCTTCCGGGC
Source organism: Trichonephila clavipes (assembly GCA_019973935.1). NCBI lineage: Eukaryota > Metazoa > Arthropoda > Arachnida > Araneae > Nephilidae > Trichonephila > Trichonephila clavipes. The sequence goes on along the minus strand of BMAU01017748.1, from coordinate 128,706 downwards.
CCATGGGCGTCCGCTCCAACTGCCTAATGGATAAACCAGCAATGTTGGGAAAATATCTAAAGTATCAATAGCGTGTAATAAATAACTTGCATCGATGTGTACCCGTACACACCTGTATGATGTGTTTACACTGACTCACCCATTCTTCGCAGAACATATGTGCAATTCTAATAAAAGGCATTGAAACTTCATTGAGGCTTCATTTTCACGGAGCGTTTCTCAAAGAAAATGTCCATATATTCAGTTCAAAATTATTTACTTTTATGTTAGACATCGTATGAATTTCATAAGTTTATTTTTTATTTTATTAAATTATTATTTTATTTATTTTGACTGTTATATTGAATTATCGCGTATATTCCATTCACATTTCTCTTATACACAATTTATACGGTTATTGACAAGTTGAGCTACATAGAATAAATTTCATTTATAACTAATGTTGTATGAAAATAACTAATTTTAGCAGGTTTAACAAAATTTTATTTATAATTTTTAATTTTGAAACACACACATATAAACAGCTGTTTGTAAAAAATGTAACACCATGAAGGAATCATCAGAATTAAACGAAATTTAATGCACAAACGACTTGTATTAGTACAAATAAATGACGAAGTTTTCAAAGCAAAAAAACAATATTAAGTGTCCGAAATATGTATTTGGTGTAGCCACCACGCGCTGCAATAAGTGCTGCTATACGACGTGGCATGGAGTCAAACAGATTTTGAATGTCTGCTTGTGGAAGAGAATTCCATATTGCTTATATTCGCAGCAAAAATTCGTCTTTTGAAGCTGCAGGACGTGGATCACGAGTGAGACGCCGACCGACCAAATCCCACACATGCTCAATAGATGACATATCCGGTGAATAAGCTGGCCAAGGAAGAATTTGCATAAGTTGGGCTGAACAGAAATCTCGAAGAGTCTTTGCAACATGTGAGCGTGCATTATCCTGCTGAAAGATAGCCCCAGGAATGCCTTAAAGGAAGGGAACGACTTCGAGTTGTAGCACTTTACGAACGTGTTGTAAGGCATTTGCCAGTGACGGTTGCCCTACTCCTACGTTTTCCTCGTGACCTATAAGTGTGGGAGTGAATGAAGAACCAGGCGTTGCCCTCATCTTAATATCTCTTTATTAAGATTTTAACTTAGACACTATATAATGATAATATTTATATTTTAACTTTGCGGATCTGAGGTGAAGAAACACACAATACGTATTACCAAATAAGCGCGATCCTGATCACTAAATCTAACTTTACCGACTACTCATAACCTCAGAAAAAAAAAACCAAATCCTAGTATTAATTTGAACGATCCTACCTCTATATCCTAGGTAAGAAGCAACTCACTCGGATCCTAAATGAAGTTATGGTATATCTCCTTGTGGAATGAACTTGAAAGCACTGACACGAATAGCTGAACTCTTGAATGTCGGATAACTTCTCACTTTTAACTTTAACACTCCTAACCCCAGACTAGCATAATCACTTCCCAAAGGCCACCCTGCTTACGCTTAACTTCTGCTATTTAAAAGGTTCTCAATTTGCATAATCACGCTTCGCTTCTGGATTTGGTTTGAAAAAATTTGCCTTTTCGGCCCCAAAGAACCCAAGAAGAATTTTTAGTTGCAAGTGTGATGAGCCCATCACAGTGTCTGTTGCTATTGAGATTGCCCTCAATTAGTAGCAAATTGGATCGTTCATGATACGAAATCACATCCCAAACCATAACTCCGGGTGTTAGGCCATTATATCGTTCGATAACGCAATCTGGAAGGCAGCGTTCACGGCATAGCGTCAAACACGAATGCGGCTATAAAGGTCTCACAAATTGAAGCGTGATTCATCTGAAAAGACAACTTGGTGCCAATCAACTTGCAAGACTCTGTGCTCATGAACCCATTTCAGACGCAGCCGTCAATGATTTTCCGTGAGGGGAATCCTGTATAAAGACACCCTGTGATATTCTCCGGAGTATCAGCGTGAGTTAGAGGCGCGGGATTAACGAAAGAACTAGAAGGAAACATAATCTTATTATATCTTTATTAAGATTTTCAACTTAAACTTCTAACAAATTAAATTATAATAATTAATGTGAGAGAATCTATGATGGCAAAATAAGCAACACACACTATATATAGATAATAACGACTTAACTTGGACCACTATCAATAACTGAATAGCCTAACCTCAATTCCAATACAATCACTGATTCTAATAACAAATAGTCAATCCTACCTTGTTGCAGTCTGAAGAATCAATCACTAATATTCTTATTACAATCTTGTTTTTACTTGTGTGCACTGATATTCACCTTGGTTCCCTATATCTTTATCAATTATAACTTCTAATCACCGACACGTATCTTTATCCAAACTTGAACCATGAACTATATCAACATTTCTCTACTTGCCATCAACTGCCACAAACTACCATCATTTGCCATCTTGCTTACTCTAAGTTCCGATATTTAGAAGCTTGTTAATTTGCATCTTTCATTCACACTTCACTTCTTGGATTTGGTTGGAAAAGAGTTGCCATTAATTCTGGCACAAAGAACCCAAAGGACATGTTAAAGAAAAGACGCGTGAGTCCGTCATAACCCTTGAACGCAATCCATGGTGCAGTAGATGTTGAGGAATTGAAGAAGCCGACATTTGTACACCTGTAGTAGTAGACCAACATGCTGCCAACTACCTGGATGAAGCTGTATGGTCATTCACCGCCACGATGAGAAGGTATCGATCGTGGCACGCTGACGTCCCTTTCCGTCGTCCACTACCAGTTTTTCTAGCTGTGCGGTGCTCGTCGGTCCACTGCTTCCAATCTCACTTCACTGTGGAACTGTTCCGCTGCACACGAGCTCCTATTGCGCGATAGGAAAATCCTTCTTCTCGAAGGCCTCCCTCGTTCAAACTCCGTAAGTTGTTGGAATTTCTCCTTATTACGTCATGGAGGCATACTTGAGTCTCATTAAACGTTCGCCACTAACAAATAAAAATTAATTATTTTCAACGTCCCTCTACAGCCCTCTACTTATACGCTTTCAGCATCAGTTCAGAGAGCGCTGTGCACGCCACATCTGCGTGCTGTCTCTGAAACTTTACTATTTTACATAACATCCTATGATTGATATTTGCAAAGTTCAATTCTGATGATTCTTTCATGGTGTTGCATTTTTTACCAACAGTAGTGTATTAAATCTTTTCACAGTTTTAGCCACTATAAGAAATATAATTGGATTTAGGGAGTAGTTCTTTCAGTACACTTTTAATTACGGAATTTTAAACGAGTATAAGATTTACAAAAATTTAGACGGGGGTTGAATCTAGGAGTTTCGCCACCCCGAACAAAAATGGAAAATGCCACCCCTCTCTCCAAAGCAAAATTCATATAATTAATTAATATATATATATATATATATATATATATATATATATATATATATATATATTGTCCTAAGAATAAAAAATAATTTGAAATTAAGGACATAATTACCTGTTATGATTCACTGGTCCTGATTGGGACCTGTATTCAAATTCCTTCGAAATTTTTTTTTGGTGGGGCTTTACATTTTATGAGGCTTTGCGTACACATTTTGGGGTCCCTGAAACTTGGGGCTCCCGTATTATTGATACGGCGATAGCTACGCCCCTTTTGTGGTTTCAAACGAGTAAAATGCAAGAGAAGTACGAGCTAATTTCAGCAGGGAAATTTCTTCGAAAAAGAGTCTACTGATGGTGGGGATCACAAACTTTTTTATTTTAACTTATAGTTACTACACTCAAGACTAAAATAAAAATATCCTGTATTTCTCTATCTACTAAAAACTCTTATTTACCTTGTCCCCTTTCGAAAAACTAGCACCGGACATTGTATAGGTGAAAGGAATGACTCTTGTAACCCCACTCTTGGATGGGGAGAAAGTTACTAGTGAAAGATGTGTAAACATATCAAATTTCATAATTTAACATATACTCGCACCTCGAACAATTCAAGTTTTAAAATAAAGAAAACAGACATTAAACATACAGAGTACAAAATATGGAAATAAGATACGTTAAATGAAATACCAAACTTGTGACAAACCTATACGGAACTTTCTCACTAACCTTCTGAGACGTCTTTTTTAGGGAAATTTAATTCCCCTACCTATTTCCAATCAGCTCCAAAAAGAGGACAAGGATTCCTTATTATATGCAGATTAGATAAAGTATTTAAGTCAAACGGAATAGTAAAGTAAAAAGCAGTAGGAGAGAGAGATTGAAGCAGAAAGGTATAATAGTGAAGTTAGAGATTTATTATTGAAGATTTCTAGGTGGATAAATTAATCTCAGGAAGAGTTAAGATTCAGTGTGGGAAATGTTGATTTATATTTAAAGTCTCATTAAAGCTTTATATTAGGAGTGAGATTAAAGTTAAATGTTCAATAGGAACATTATTGAATATAACTCTGAGATCTCTTATCGCTGTAATCTCTGCGTGATCGATATTCTAATTGTTTGTTAATTTTATCATTAAATATTTAAGTTAATTTAAAGGAAAGTCCCTTTTAAACCTCATATAACTATTTTGATATATTTGTTATTAAACGTCTTTGATTCTATTTGGGAAAGATAACTAAATAAAGTTATTTATAAAAAGGGCTACTGGCTCTTATCTGACTCCAAATATTCTCGTTCTCAAAGTGAGATCCAAGGGGATCTTCACAAACTCACGCCCAATAATACTTTAGAAAATATATCAAATTTTTTGTAATATAAAAATTATTTTCCTAATTTGATCCAAATGCAGCCCTTAAAATTTGCCACCCCGGACAGGGTCTGGTTTGTCCGGCGCTAGAGCTGCCCCTGATTTGGACGAGTAGAAGATTTATGAATAATCAGATGAGTACTTGATTAGATTTTACAAAACATCAAATGTTAAAGTTCTGAAAAAATTACGAGAGCCTCCATTATGAGATAAAGATTTGAAAGTAATTGTGTTTGGCAAATGATTGATTTCCTTACTTTCCTTCAAATGAATATATAAAATTATGAATGAAATATTCTTTTCATGGTTATCTTACATATCTTTTCCATATAGGATATACAGTTAAATTTATGGTAGGAATAATTAATCGATAAATAGGAATGTGTAAAATATTAATCAATAAAAAAAGTTCAAAAGTCCGTTCTATTAATGAATCTAGCAAAAAAGGGGGAAAAAATGAATAACAGCCTCGGTTTATTTTCTTAAGAAAATAACTTTAGGAAAGTATTTCTCAATTTCCACTAATAATTATTTTATATCTGAATGCATTGATCCCGATTCAGAAACCTAAAAGTTTTTATAAGCAGTTCATTATTTTCACCTTGATAGAAAATATATGCATCGACAATTTATACTACAAAAGAAAAACGAATCTACGAATGTATCGCATAAACATTTGAACTTTTTTAAGAATTAGCCCCAAAAAACTGATCAATATATGTATTATATACACTGCTGGACAATTGCTAAGGACGGATCACAAATTGCTATGTAACATAACATTAAGCGAGACATGAGGCCTAGTAGGATAAAATATAGTTGCCACACTGTTCAGACATTACAATAAAGAATATTAATTGTTCTGGAAAGTACAAAAGCTGTGAAACATCTGAAAGAAAAAAAAAATGTTCATTTGATCTGCATACGGAGAAATGGAACAATGCATCTAAAAGTCAGCAGGCACCTTAAAGAAAGGTATCAGTACGGGATATGTCCACCGTGGAGTGTGATGCAACATTCCACACGTCGTACCATACTTTGCACAACATTATCCAGCAGCTGTTGAGGCAATTTATCCCATTCCTCTGTGAGTGCACGGATGCGGGTGTTCTTGTTTGTCGGAGGATAGTTTCGACCAGCAACTTGCCTCCCCAAAGCATCCCACACATTTTAAATTGGGTTTAGATCTGGAGAACGCGCTGGCCATACGAGACGTTGAATACCCTCGCTGTCTAGACAATCCTGAACAGCGAGTGTTCGATGACATGTTGCGTTGTCGTCCATAAAAACAAATTTATCACCGACAGCACCACGGAAAAGACGAACATGAGGAAGTAGAACTTCATCAATGTATCGTTGGCCCGTCATAGTCCCATTCGCAACCACATGTAGGCACGTGCGGCCATTGATCATGATGCCGGCCCACACCATGATACTGCATGTCGGATATCGGTCCTTTTCCTGGATATTTTCTGGATTATAAGCAGTACCACTCTCGTGCCAGATCAGTTGGCGTCTACAATCCGATGACAGACTGAACCTACTGTCATCTGAGAATAGTACGCATGCCCAGGCCTGTTCAGTCCAATTGTGATGCTCACGACACCATTGAAAATGGGCAGTACGGTGCTGTCTGGTCAATGGGACACACACAGCAGGTCTGCGTGCGTATAGTCCTCCTCCCCTCAAACGTCTGACAACAGTTTTTCGGGCGATCTGCTTTCCGGAGACAGCAAGAAACTGATTTGCCACCTGCTGAGCTGTGGCGCGCCTGTTCCTTTTGCTGATAGGACGATATATCTGTCTTCTGCAGGCGTCGTACTTCTAACGCGACCTCCCCGTGCCGTCTACTACACATTCCAGTAGTTTTAAATGACTTCCACAGCCGTGAAACAACGCTGTGAGCGATGTCGAACTCCCTGGAAACATCTGTTATTTTTCGCCCTTCTTCGATCTTTCCAATAATTCGGCCACGCATAAAATCATCTATGTGATGTAGGGAAGACATGCCAAAAATTTTAAGTTCGTCTATTAACCCTCCAATTGGACAGAACGGATTTTTCCGCCCTACTAGAGAGGCTTCGAAAATGGACTGCACGGATTTTTCTGCCTTCAAGTAACGTTTTCAAAAGCGGATTAGCCGCACTTTTCTGAAATCCTTTCCCCCTTTTAAGGTTTAACATCTTGAAAGATAATGAGGGACGGAAGAAGCAACACAGCAGGAGTTTTATGGCTCGCAGGGAACCCCGTGTTTTGACCCCCCCAATCGTAAAAAATCGGGGAGAAATTTCTTTACAACCCAAGAAGTGTGTGTTTCTTTGCTAGCTTGTATTTTAAAAGTTTCCAAAAGTCCCAACGCATAAGTAAAATATGTTACAATTCCCTTTTGATTTCATATTAATTTCAAACTGTAACAAGTTGGGGCGTGTCAGGGCAATCTGCTATTTTATATAGTTAGACAAATTATTTTTTTTAAGTATATTCTTTCGCTTCATTTTTCTTATTTTAATCAAAGCTTTCAGTTTTTGAAACATGATTATTTTATTATAAGATACCGAAAAAATTAATAAAACACCAAACTCTTTAAAATTTGAAACCTTTTCAATTTTCCAACCACTAAAAATGAATAAATTTAAACTTCATCAAATCATTTGAAACATTTTCTTACACTTTGATAAAAATAATAACAAAAAAAACAACTAATTATGATTTATTAGTTTTTTTTTTTTAGATTTCAAAGCCTAAGTGTTCAGGGAAGTTTAAGTACAGTGCCTAGTTATATACTGTTAAAATACACCGAATTATATTTGAATTTTAAGTGCTTGAACTTCAGTTTACATCAAAGACAACATGAATGAAGATTTTCACACATTTTTTTATAACTTGAATGTTTGAATAAATGGTAATCAAAAATATACGGAAACATTTACAGTAGACATTTATGCATATAAATAAACATAAAAACCAATTTTAAATTCGAGCTATTGAAAAACATTCGAATTATATATTGTTCAAAAGTATCTATTTATACAAAATACCTCAACATTTATCTTTTTTAAGGCTAACTGAATAAGTAATTAAAATCTGGATATGTTTTGAAATCTCGACCTTATATAAAGCTAGAAATTTTATGTTAGAAATTCCATTTGAAATTTCGAAAAAAATGCATCGCGCAGTTAAAAATTATTTACCATAAGTTTTAGCAATTGTTTGAGTATAATAAAAATTTCAAATTTTATTATATAGCTTCTTTGGTATCTTTTAATATATTTCGGCCGCGGTAGCCGAGTGGTATAGGTATCGGAACGTGGCTTGCTTTGTCACGAGTTCGAGCCCAGTACCACTAAAGACCCGCCGTGTAGGGCAGCGATGCACGTTAAATCTGTCGAGAGCTGAAACGTCCTCCCGTTGGTGTGGTGGGTGTGGTGGGGTAGTTAGGAGAGGGGGGTGCCAGCTCAGGTGTCGTCCACGTCACTTGACCATGGTTCAAAATTACGTGGTCCGTCGCCAAAAGCCCTCGTGTAGCTGAACAGTGCGACGTTAATATTCAATCATTCATTTAATATATTTCGAAGATTTCATACAATTCGGTTGAAAACCGCATGCTAAGAGCAAAAAATATACTAAAAAAATTGATGAATATACAATTACAATAAATTCTTACATAGAGAAGCAAAACTGAGAAGCTAAAGCGTAGGAATAAAAAATTTTGAGTATATCTGAAGTAGTTTTCGAAATATTTATTTTAAAGTTTAGAAAATTTGTGTGCGTTATGTTATACTTGATATCAATTAAATGGTTAAAATAATATGTTAATATTAGTCATGTAATCGTTTGATGACACATTCATATACTAATAAAAATTATCATGGTCATCGATGCGAATGTCAAGAATTTTATGTAATTTTAAATTCAGACATTAAGATATTGATGTAGAAAATATAAAACGACCATCTAAAATACATGAAAAATGCAGTCTGCTATAAATGATCTTGACAAACAAAATCCGGCATTTTCACTTACTATGGCAGAGCCGGCTTAGTCAGGGGCGATCTGGAAAAACAGAGTGAGAACCGCGGTTTTGATGGATGCCGCTCTAGCTTTTAAAGTTCCCAGGAAAAAATTATATATATATAAATTACAAATGCAAAAATAAATCTTGTAATGTTCCATACATTTTTATAACAACGAATTGTGGAATTGGCTTCCAATACATTGTTGTGTTTGACAATATGTAAGGTAACCAACCCTACTTTAGATAGATTTGTACTACTTTTTCGTAACCGTATTCCTTTTAAAATTAATTCGTGCAGCCGAAATACACCTTTTGTACCCTTAAAAATTTATGTTAACTATAACGGTTAATTTTAATTTATGCAACTTGTGAAATGTTCATAATTAACCATTTCCGTCTAAACAGTTTACGTGAAAAAAAAGTTTGGATTCCTCATTCATTAGGAATTTATATAAGATTCTAACATTAAATTTTATTTTTCACCGAATACGATTGAGTGAAAGTGTATAGTGCTTCCACACCACAGGTCTGGGGTTCTATTCACGGGCTGCGCAAGGTCGACTCTGCCTTTCATGCCCGCTACATCGGTCGATAAATGAGTACCAAGCTTGCTTCGGGTCTTAAACACTGAAGGTCTCTCTTCAGACAGACCACCAAATCGGGACATCTGTTCGTGCACCTCAGCGTCCAATGGTCACGTGTATTATGATGGGCACAGTAGTTCCTGGCCCTCATGGATTGTTGTGCTTCTGAGTTTGAGTCTTAAGTTTGAGGATTATCTCACTTTGGGGATACCCCTTAGATAAACATGTATTTCCACTCATTTGCAATTAAACATTTTTCTTTCAATTACGTTTATTTTAGAAGGAAGTTTGATTTTTCAAATGTATTTGCTTAATAACATGTATATTTGTGTATTATATTAAAAATTTGATCAGTCCAAAATTACATGTTTTTAGCTCCTCTAAAAGCTTTTAGGATTTTACAACTGATCTTACAATCCATATACGTTTTATAGTAGTATATTTAAAAATGATAAGGACATTTTTACGACTGTGTGAGCTGTTATGCCTCGTTTATAAATATAAAAAATTGCATTCAGCTACAGTTTTTAAAATGTACAGAAATAAGTGGAGCAACAGGATACTTACATATTATGAATATTTTTGACTGCAGTAAGATATATTTATATTTCAGTTTCTTTACAATTTTGAATAGAAGTTGTAAGCCATTTTGCGAATAGTTTGATATTGAGTATAAACCCATAGGCTGTTTAATATTGTAAAGTGTTTTACTTTGATACCAGCACACATTAAAATAAGGCTCATTTGCAGTTATATGATCAGCTTCAGTGATATTTAAATTTTCAAAAAAATAGTCTACACGTACGAAAACATTCTTTCACAACCGCACACCACATCTCTCTCTCTCTCTCATACTATATCTTCCCTACAGCAGGAAATATTTGTGTATACTGAAAAATTTAATACAGGATACATTTCCAAGTGTTAAATTTGTTTTTAAAATTTGGTATGAATACATTGTGAAACTGTCGGTTAACTTCACTGAACAAAATTGTTTTAAGTGTACTGTTTTGAAAGACAAGATTAATTAGGGAGAACTTTTCTCACAATAGAATTTGTAATGACTGAATTGTGTGAAAATGTAGTTATCGATGTGTGACATTTTTCCTTGTAATAAAAGAAACAGAAAGATAAGAAATTTAACTTGAGTAGAAAATGGTTAGAAGTACTGTCATGCGCATTTGAAGAAGTATATCCCCCATTAAAATTAAAAATTATTGACTGAATGTGTGTTATGTCCATCACAAATGCCGATGTAGAAAAGGAATTTTTATTTAATACAAGAAGTTCGAAAAAGAGAACACTAGGAAGGAAAATTTAAATTTTTTCCGAAAAATATTCAGTTAACATAAAAATATCTTTTATATGATTTTAATTAAAATAAATTAAAAGTATTGAAATCCTTTTTTATGCTATTTTAAATTAAAAATATAACTGAATAGAGAAAGATCGGTTTTATTTCATAAATATAATCATTGTATGTAATATTTATTCTGTTATTGTTTAAAAATGAGATAGGGCCTTTGCTCTTTTTTACCTCATTACTTTTTTAAAAAACAGGAAAGTGAGCGCGTTTTCTTACTCTCATATTCAAAAATGAATACAGGATGCTTTTTCTGGTTCAAATCGCAATACCAAATATATATATATATATATATATTTTAATTTTTAAAAAATGACAGAAAAATAAATTTTCTTTGAAGAAAATATAATTATTTTCAACTTCTAACATACTATTTATTTCATTTTTTCCTCTTTTTTTACCTTTCATTTCGTTTTTAATTTTACTGTGACTGAACATATAGGAGAAAGAAACACCGTATCTTTTTCAAAGAGGATTGATCAAGAGAGGATATCTACGCTTTCAAAGAAGATTGCCCAAGGCAACTTAACAGCTAGCTGTAAACGATTGATCTCTTGGTTCTTACTTTTCAAAGCGACCGAACTGGGTCGTAAAATTTTCCCCGTTCGACCACCCAAGTTCTAAAAGGGGAAAGGAAAAAAGTCTGTTGCATTTTTGAAGGGAATCACAAAATAAGAGTTAAACGCTTTCGGAATAACTTTTCAGGAGGAAGGTGTCCAGTTAGAGGGTTAAATCTTTCCTGTAAAACTTTGACTTGAAACAACAACTGTCCACACGCGTCAAAACCTTTAAAGCTCTTATGAACGGTATCACATGATGAACAGACGTGGAAAAAAAATTTGCATACTCATACTTCTTCTTACTAATATCCCGCACTTATTCTAATTTTCCACATTTTGCTTCCTTTGATTTTGTGGTTGCTATGGATGATAGTATTATCCGTCCTTAGCAATTGTCCAGCAGTGTATATATATATATATATATATATATATATATATATATATATATATATATATATATATATATATATATATATATATATATATATATATATATATTAACTTCGCACTCAGAAGCAATAACAGGCTCATTGAAGATGGACAACATAATTTTGATTCACATTTCGATAGTGAGGTGATGCCTCAGCTAGAGACCCAACCTCTTAATTTCCAGACATACAAAGGTGAAGATTTTGGTGCTGGACTTATTTAAAGAGCTTCATTCTTCCTAAGCAGAAGTCTTTATTGGAATCAGGAATCGAAACGGAGACTCAGTTGAAACCCCTTCAGCCACGACCACCAAACCACAATTGACTGCTGAAGTGTTGTCTTATATGCATGTCTTATATGCACAACTACTTTATCCAACGTATAAGCTCTACTAGAAAACGTGATACAATAGAGAAGTGATTCCCCAAGTTGTCTATATAGACCCCCAGGGGTCTATGATGACTTGCAAGGGGTACATGGAAGTGAAAAAATAGTTTTGGGGTCCATGAGGTGTAAATGGAGATCTATGATAGTTAGCTATCCTTAAACCAGACCATGACATTAATCATTGAAAAAAATTTGATCTATTGGAAACAGGATTTTACCAATTTAACTGATTTATTTACTAAATTTAGTGGAGTTAATTTGTGGTTACTAGGTGACAGTATAAATTTTATTAAGACAAGGGCCATTTCAGTATTCTTTTCCAGAATTAAGCTAAAAAAGTATAATATTGAACATCGCAAATTTTCTCAATTTGTCACGGAAAATCTATCAGGATATTTTAACATATACGTTCAGCATTTAAATGCCCTTTACTCAGATTTTGAAACTAGGCTTAAGATTGCTTTTTTTAAAATAGTAATGCCACAGTAGACAATAAATTCATATAGTCACATTGAGAAAAAAATGTCATATTGCAGTCATATTAGTAACTGATCCGAATAGGCCCTAATGAATATCTTGAAAGAAAGTTTAGAAACAGATGACAGCAGTTTTGGCTTTAAAAAACATACCTGTTATTTGTCACGAATATCGTGAGAAAGTTTTTTTTATTGCTTTTCCTAATGAGGAGGAGTTTCAGCGAGTTTGCCAACCTCAAAGACAAAAAAGAAAGGGGAGGGGGGGAAGAAAAAGAAAACTTACTAACAAAGGAGATTTAGGGCTTAACTTGATTAGATTGAAATAAAAATGTTGAAATATTGAAGCACCAGATTTATCCTTCCCATTAAAAGCACTTGTTTATTGTTCCAGTTATTTTATGTATTAATTAAATTTTTTTAATTAACAAAACCATGTGTGCTTTTAAGTTTTAAACGCTATACTCTTCCCTACAGTACGAAATCTAGTTCTTTAAAAGTAAGTAATAACACCAGCTGTCAAAAAGACACTTAAGTTGATAAATTTACAAAAATTCAATATTAGGTAAGCAGGAAATCCGAAAAACACAGCCCCCGAAACCAAAAAACACAGCAAGGGGTCTATGAGACAAAAAGTTTGGAAACCTCTGCAAAAGAGTAATAAGAACTGGACTTTAAGGTTAACCGAAGAGTGTCAAAGTTACAGTAAGTCCATTACCAAAGCACCTTGTTGTTCAAAATACAGTAAGAGCCCCCTTAACGGTGTTTCGTTTAGCGCTGTTTCGGTTTAACGCTCTTTTATTTGAATTGTGGGATTCCCCGAAATTACACACAGTGGTAGACTTCCGAAAATCCGAAAAAGTTTATCTGTGTTTCTTCTTTCCAGCGGTGTTATACGAACGTATATTTTTTATCGTTTCAAACATTTGTTACCGTTATATTAATTATAAATTTATATAATATAGCGATTGCCATCGTGACAAATATTATGATTTTTAGTTTTTAACATGGGTAATAATAAAAAACACGAAAATAAAGCAGCAAGAAAAAGCAGGTGAAAATTTTGACTGGAGTTCAAAGGCAAGAAGGGGCGTTATGAATGCCTTATCCACTTACCAACAACTTACGCAAATTACATTAGATGCATTCTTGATAAAAATGCAGAAAATTGGAAATGCAGAAGACACTTTATGATCTGAAATGTAAACATACTGACTTAGATTTTATTTATTTTTATATGTATATTCATTTACTATGTTTCTATTGTATATTTGTAAAAAATACATTTTTGTTTTATTGTTATAAAACACATAATTAATAAATTTAATGGTAAAATACCTGATCAATTTTCTACCCATCTTCCCCTAACCCCATTATTTACATGATGAGATAACCTCGTTTAACGCTGTTTCATATTACGCTCCACTTTGATGGAACGTATACCCCGCTTATGTGGGGTCTTACTGTACTGAAGGGGGATTTCGACAGCTTTTAGTCCCTCCTTATGTGATATTTTAGGAGTTTGTGCGGTGCCCTCAATGTTAACGTCTTCTTCATTTTCCGATATTTTTCTATTAATTGTGATACCAGCAATAATTTCTGCCTCCGGACATAATGTATTGCTTGATATCGTTCTGGAACGGGTCTGCAAGTGGGGGTCATTTCAATCTGCAAGGGTGTGGCCAAGTTATCCAGATTGCCGGGTTATCAAGTGCCGAGCTTTCGGGACTTTACTGTGTATCATTTTATTAAATAGTCAGAAATAAATGCATTTTAGATTAGAGTATATGAAATAGAGAGAAAAACTAATACAAAAATATTGCGTATAGAGAGTTGAATTTCTTCAAGTAAATTCAATGCTGAAACAGAAAGCTTTTGTAATTTAAAATTAATAAGTTTAATTTGTTTTTTGACAAACATTTAATTTTGAAAGTAGACTTTAACGATTCCCGTTTATCGCAAGCTTGTAATATATTTTTTACTCAATACCTTTCCCCAAAAATTTATACTTAAGCAACATTTATTTTTGTTTCCTTAAGGTATCCGACTACTTGCGACAATGGACAATGGAGATATGGAGATTTTTTTGTGGTTTTAAGATTCATTTAGTACACTTTAAGAAAATAAGGCTAAAATTAAGAAGAAAAAAATAAATTATTACTACTAAAATGGGAAAAAATAGGTAAAAATTGGCAAAAAATTGCATAAACGGGGCCCGCTCTGTACAAATAGTAAATGAACAAATTCTCCATTTTTCAACTTTGATGTATTACTTCATTATTCCTTTTTGAAGTGAACTTCAGAATAGGAGATATTTTAATTTTTACAAAAACTAGAACACTTTATCAAGGTTGTTACATGAAATTGCTTTAAAAAACAGTGAATATACTCACATAAAGAACTGTAAATTTTGTAATAAAACAGTGATTGATAAATCTGAAGGCTAAAACATTTATACTGTTATACAGAACATACACAAAAAATTTCAGCAAATTATTTTAAAAACTTTTTGAGCAATCGCTGTCCCCGTTTGATTTTTTCAAAAAAAAAAAAAAAAAAACGCATTTTGAGTCAAATGCATTTTAAAGTTTGATATCTTATGTAAAGTTGCGGCGTTTGCTTTGACTAAAACACTTGCAGTTTTTGTTCTAGTGATTGGAAAATAAAAAACTTGCTATTTTTATAAAGCAAATAAAATTGCCTATAAAATAAAATCATAAAAGAAATTTGTCAATTTTTAAGAAAAATCATGATTTTAGGGTAGTCGGATGTCTTAAGGTGTCCGACAACGTTCGGAACCATGATTTTGCAAAAGCGTATAAATGGATAATATTTATGATATTTAGTGTCACTTAGATTAGAAAATGTATATAAAGCTGTTTTAAGAGTAGTATTACAATAAAAAATTATTTAAGTACAATATTTTGACAAAAAATGAACATAGAATGACCCATTTTCAAAATACTCTCCTTTTGTGAAAAATGCTTCTATTATAATTATATTTCGCCTGTATATAGCTCAGACCTCTGTACAAAGGCTCAACTAGAGTTTGTGAAATATATAACTTAGAAGTGGGTTTATCCATGTTTTACGACAACAGAGGGGAGAAATTTTAAGAAAAAAACGTCGATAATTATTTCAATTGGTTGTAACTCAGAAAATAATGTGAATTTTTCAAATATCATAGTTGAGCCTTTGTACAGAGGTCTGAGCTATATACAGGCAAAATATTATTATAATGGAAGAATTTTTCTCAGTAGGAGAACATTTTGAAAAAGGTTATTCGAAGTAAATGTTTTGCCAAAATATTGTATTTAAATAAATTTTTTTTGTCAAAATGTCCTTAAAACAATTCTATACATGTATTCTAATCTAAGTGACACTAAATATCATGAAAACTATCCATTTATGCACTTTTTAATATCACGGTTCCGAACGTAGTCGGATACCTTAAAGCAATGTGTTCCAAAAAATACACACATCTAGATATTTAAAAAAATGGATTATCCCCCCCCACCCTGTTTTTATATTAGTAGTAATTGTGTTTAAAATATTTATGACTCCTTTTGAAGTTACGTTTCCTTAATATAGCTGAAAAAACTGAATCAGAAATTTTACTTGTAAACAGAAAAAAATTTACGTATATTATTATAAATAAGGACGAATATAAGGCTTTAAGTTTTGTCATATTCTGTTTCTACAACCTAAAAAATACGCAGTTTTTCCCATTATCATTCAAAACTGGAAATATTTTATCATTTACATAGTGCTGAAAAGAGATACTTATTTTATACCTATTAAAGAATAGCATATTAAAATAAATTGATCCTTTTATACTGATTGATTGATTGAAAATTAACGTCGCACTGTTCAGCTACACGAGGGCTCCTTTTATACTGAGGAAGTCAGATTATGAAAATAATTCTTGAACACGTTTTTAACGAGAGAAAAAATTGTATAGATTTTGAATGCTTTTTTTTAATATTGGGTAAATATAGATTTAATACTAAATATAATTTTCAAGGCACTATAAATAGATGGTTCCATTTTATAACTCCATATAAATTAGTATAAAATCCGCAACATTTTCCTTCCTTTATCTTTATTACAATATTATTGCTATATAATAATTGGTCTTAAGGTAATCAAAAAACCATTTCTTTTAAATTGATTGGGTTAACATTAATTTGTTACAGGCATTGTATCGTTTTTATTGACAGATTGGGAAAATTTCAGTCTCCTTGTACAAGTATAAATGATATTAACACAATTCTTACAAAAAATCACCAAGAATCAAAATTATGTGAATTTTTAAATTATATATTATAAAATCCTATTTTTTTATTTAAAATAAAATTGGACATTTTTTTAAAGTTTCCATTGATTTTTTTTCAAATTAAACCCAAGTTTTAATTTTCTAAATGTGTTGTTGTTACTTATGCCACCTGATCGGCAGAAACATCAGATCAAGGCTCACAAAATTCATCGCGGCTAAAGGCTAGATTTTTACGCTTGTCGTTAGCCTTAGCTTTGAGCACCATGCAGGTAACAGTGTGATTTTGCTCGGTTCTTCCCGAATTTAGAGGAATAACACCCTGGGGGGTTAGAGGCTTCCCATTTCTCTTCCTCCAACCTCACGATAGGACTTGCGGTTCGTCAGCTTTTTAGAGTACCTCCATGTCGTGTGAAGGCACTGTACATTTACAAACATTTTTTTCAAGGATTCGAACCCAGGCCCTTTGACACCGCAGCCAGCTCCACTAACCACTATACTGGATGGGCGGCAATTTTTTTAATGTAAATTCCTTTGTTATAACATTATGTCAGTGCTTCTATTAAACTTTCAATATTTGCTACACAATATTCAAAAATAATTTTCATCGCGTTCCTCTCCATACAATAACAGTGTACTGAATTCAATAATACTATAATTTGACGCTAAAGCTACAATATACGACTTTAACTTCTTTAAGTGCCGCCAGCGTATATAAACGTCTCGCTCAGCCAGTGCGTTAATTGTCCGGACTTAAGCTGCATTCACACCAAGGTTATCAGCGTCGAGCGTTGAGCCAATCAGAGACTTCATCTCGGGCGAGATTAGGTCTCTGATTGGCTAGACGCTCAACGCTCGACGCTGACAGCCTTGGTGTGAATTCAGATATATACGTCTTTTTGAAGTACGATCTTTTCTGTGAACTGCTATCCATAAAATTATTTCGAAGGCTTTGGAATGCAGTAAAATGACCTTGACAGTGTTTTCGAAGGATTTACTTATTTGAGAGTATTTACTTATTTATCCCCGCCCCCCAATACACAACAAACGTTCGCCTTCGTGATAAACGATGGGAAGGCATTAAGGGATTAATAATAAACCGTACAAATGATCAAGATAAGTGTTAATTTTTGTATATAACTTTAAATATGACAAGCCCATGGGATCGCTGGTAATAATTAAACTTGTTCTTAACTTAGTATTGTTAAATTAATTATTAAATAGATTGCGCAGTACTGATATATTTACATGAGTATTATGCCAGTGTAAATATGCACTTTATTTTTTATTATGTCAAAATGTATTTTGTTTGTCTACCGTCAGTAAATTAATAAATTTTTAAATAATCTTTTGCTTTCGACTTTTGCCCCTCCCCTTGTAGGGTTATCACGCCACCTAGAGGAGCGCGTCCCTTAGTTTGAGAAACACTGCATTATGTATATAACAAATATATTAAAACAATTTTGTGAAAAACTTATTTAAATTGTTCTGCAGTCCAATTACAGGCAATTAAAGAACGATATTTCTTAATATATTGCTCGAAAGGACAAATCGAAATACATATTTGAAATTATTCTCAAGAAAGCATATGATTATTATGCAGTTTATAATTTTTCAGTTCCAACTATTAGAACACACTCTCCAATATATATATATATATGTGGCAGCCAAAGCCAAGCAGTCTTCGCGCGCAGGCGCAGTGAATTGAAACTGAAACTTTTAAGAATTAGAAAACATTAGAGAAACAGCGGAGAGAGAACGCGAGAGGTGCGCGAGCAGGCGTTACCTTCTGCATATCATTGTCAAACTTATCTACCTTTTTAATTAATTTTTGTTAAGTTTTAAAATAAAATAGAAGAAAGACAAACGTCTTGGACCCCTTGTTGTCTCCCACAAATTATGGGGGCTCACCCGCGATCGATAAAATTTCGATTTTGAACCAAAGTCTGGACAATGAACAAAAGCGTCCGTGAAGGAGACGCTCTGCCATTTTTTGGAAACTTCGTTCAACCTGTGTAGAGGTTTGAACTCAGCATGAATACTCCGCCTGTGTAGAGGCCGGGATCGAAAAAATTTCGATTTTGATCAAAGTTTGGACAGTGAAAAAAAAAAAAAAAGCCGTCCGTGGAGGAGACGCGCCGCCATTTTTTGGAAACTTCGTTCAACCTGTGTAGAGGTTTGAACTCAGCATGAAAATTCCGCCTGTGTAGAGGTTGGAACCATCGACAAATATTCCGCCTGTGTAGAGGTTGGAACCATCGACAAAAATTCCGCCTGTGTAGAGGTTGGAACCATCGACAAATATTCCGCCTGTGTAGAGGTTGGAACTAACTCAGCGTGAATAATCCGCCTGTGCAGAGGTTGGAACTCTCACATAAACACCTGCGAAGAGGTGTCAATTCGAACAATTAATCTGTTCAAGAACTATAGTTCATCTATAACCTGTGAAGAGGTGAAATCAGTGGAATCAACGTTTTTCTACAATTATTGGATACATCGTACGTGCGAGCAACAAGGGAGCTAGAAAAAAAAAGGTAGGATCTTTCCATATTTTTCTAAAATGTATAAAAACGCTCTTAAAGAGGATCTCATAAGAGTTGTTGAGGATCTAGACGGTACTGTGGAGAGTGCGGACACCATAGTTAAACTAAAGACTAAAATTGAGAACAGTAGTACATTTGAAAGTGATCCAGATTTCGTTAAAACTTTAATTAAAAACTGTATAGATGAGAGGGTATCGCGAAACGAAAGGGATTTAGAAAAACAGAAAATTGAACTTGCTAAACTACAGTTAGCAAAATTAGAAAAAGAAGTCGAACTTCAAACGGCTAAAAATAAAGCATTAAGTTTAAATCCTGCAGCTAAAGTCGAAGAGAAACAGTTCGAAACTTTAAATAAGGAAACCGCAACTCATATTGGCATTCGAGAAGCAGAAGATTGGTTTAGGCCTATTGATTTAGCTAAAGAGTGCGATATTTATATTTCATCTAGAAGAGGATCACGTAAGGAAATTCCTATTACTTATGGATATACCCAAGACCCCTTTAAAAATAGATCACAAAACTTTAAACCAAAGATTAAAGAGAACTATCCCCAATATCTTGAAAGAGAAAATAAAAATTGCTTTATATGCGGTGATTCATCTCATTACGCAAGAGACTGTGAGAAGCGTTTTAAACCTAAAGAATCCAACGACCACATCCATAATAGAATAAACGTGAATACTTTGAAAGTCGAGAGCGAAAAACAAAATAGCGATGAATTCGCAAATCTTCAATATGTAAACATTTTTGTGGAAAATCAGCCCGTAACAGCCTTGATCGATTCAGGTTGCCAGATCCCAGTTTTAAATTCCTCACTAATTAGAGTGCAAACACCTTCCGAAGAGATCATAACATTAAGTTCATGTTTTGGCGAACAGCGTATGGTAGAAGTTAAACCGATAAATCTTTTTCTCTTAATGAACACTCTCCCGGTCTAAGTGTTCGAACGGCAATATCACCGACCTTGACTGAAGAAATTATTATACATCCCAGTGTATATGCTGAAATAAAGAAACTAGGCCACGCAGAGAGCGATGTTTTATTGAGTGAAAGTGGATCCTCTTTGGGTGTTCATTTTAATTCAAATGTTTCTGTTTCAAATGTGATAGAAAACTTTAGTTATGATTTGTCACATGTTAAAAACTTTAATACTAGAAATGATTTGAGTTCTGTAATTAAGGATTATAAATGTAATAAAATTAAGAGTACTAAGTTAAAATTGAGTATTATAAGAGAAAAATGTTCTGATATAGTATTGTGTAAGAAAGTAAATGGTGTCATGAAAACGAGTTCCGTGAACTTCAACGCCCCTTCACCTATGGAGAGTAAACATCGACGGTTTGTGTTGCTCCGAAAAATCTTCCAGCCCTGGCAGTGGAAACGAAGGAAAAAGAGAAATCGTTTTGAACAGACGTCCAGAACTCTAGAGAGGAAAATATCGATGCGTTCAACCAAAGAACTTATTAAAAAAGACGTTCTTATGCCTGTGAAACACAATGTTTTCCTGTGGAACCTTCCGGATGTCGAAGAGGGTCCTTCACATGATGGAGAAACTGTCTAGTTCAACAAAATTATATGTTAAATCTTTATGTATTTGTCGTATAGTCCTTGTCTGTTCCGTCTTTTTTTGTATGTTTCAGATTCTCCTCTGGTCTCCATGGACGTACCGCTGCGGACAGCGTACAGTCAGGCTGGCCGATTGTGGCAGCCAAAGCCAAGCAGTCTTCGCGCGTAGGCGCAGTGAATTGAAACTGAAACTTTTAAGAATTAGAAAACATTAGAGAAACAGCGGAGAGAGAACGCGAGAGGTGCGCGAGTAGGCGTTACCTTCTGCATATCATTGTCAAACTTATCTACCTTTTTAATTAATTTTTGTTAAGTTTTAAAATAAGATAGAAGAAAGACAAACGTCTTGGGCCCCTTGTTGTCTCACACACACACACACACACACACACACACACACACACACACACACACACACACGCACACACACACACACACACACACACACACACACACACACACACACACACACACACACACACACACACACACACACACACACACACACACACACACACACACACACACACACACACACACACACACACACACACACACACACACACACACACACATATATATATATATATATATACATATATTGTTCAAATTTTCAATCGTTAACAAAATACTTTCTGTTCATCCATTCGAGGTCAAATATATTTTTTAAACTTGTAGTGGATGACTCTTAATGTTAATACAGATTTTTCAAATATTAATTCTTTAATTAAATGAAAAAAAATGAATAAATAGTAACAAACAAAAATAATATACCAACAGCATTTATAGAAAGGAAAATAGTTCGTCGTATCCCTGTAGCTCAATGGATAGCGCGTTGGTCTTTTAATCCTAAAGTCATGGATTCAAATCCAATCTGGGATGGACAAATTTCTGAGAATTTGATTTCTTTTTACCGTACTGTTTTATTGGAATAATTAGAATTTATTTAACGAATAAATGTAACAAACCAACAGAAAACAGTTTAACACCAAATATAGAAAGGAAAATGGAAAATTGCAAGGAAAATCGCTTTCACCCACGGCTTCAAAATATGAGGTACCTTACCAAAAATGGTATTACCCTCTCATTATAATTAATAAGTAAAAAGAGAATAATTAATTGAAAGTTCCATAAAATTTAAAAGATGCTATCAAAATTATTAACAACAGTTCAGAGCCGTTCTAAAAGAAAGCTTCTCTCCTGTAGCTGAGGACATACTACTTCATATTTCTGATTCTGTCATATGTATATACATATTTATATTAATCGTAACTATTTAATAAAAAGTAACTAAAATAAACTTTTTCTTTGTTGACCTAAGTAGGAATTGACTTAATTTTTTTATTTTTTGATTATATATATGTATATATATATATATATATATATATATATATATATATATATATATATATATATATATCTTGTTAAAATTTTCAATCGTTAATATAATACGTTTTATTCATTCACTCAAGTTCAAATACATTTTTTAAACTTGAAATGGATGACACTTGATGTTAATACAGTTTTTTCAAATATTAATTCATTAATTCAATTTAATTAATGAATAAATAGTAACAAACAAAAATATCAGTCCAACACCATATATGAGAAGGAAAATCGCTCGTTATGTCCCTGTAGTGCAATGGATAGCATGTTGGACTTCTAATTCAAAGGTCGCGGGTTCGAATCCCACCTGAGATGGACTAATTTCTGAGAATGTGATTTCTTTTATCATAGAATTTTGTTGGAATAATTAAATTTAATTAATGTTTAAATAGCAACAAACAAAAATAATGGTCTAATACCCTATATAGAAAGGAAAATGGAAAAGTGAAGGAAAATCACTTTCTATTTTGTCCCTTAATATTGTGATTCTGTCATATGTATATACATATTTGTATTAATTGTAATTGTTTAATAAAGAGTAACTAAAATATAATTTTTTTTGTTGATCTTCGTAGGAATTGTTTAATTTTTTTTTTTTTTTTACTTGTTATTCATCATTTTAAGAAAAAGTAGCTAGTAATTTATAAAGAGCCGAAAATGGCAACCAAAACTGAGAAAATTTTGCTTATCATTTGTTGCCGTACGGAAAAATCAATATTTCACATCCTTTGTAATATTTCTTATTTGATGCACTTCGTTATTCTCTTCGATTTTCAGCAGAACATTGCCAGAAATACAAAATAATGTTTCAAAAATATAAAATGCAAAATTTTCTATGTTGTTATGTATTTTTGAAGTGAAACTTCTTTATCGGCGTATGGGAAAAATTTTCCATCACGTTTTTCTGTTTTGAAATCATCCTTTGATATATTTATTTTATTGAAATCTGAGTATTAAATGTTTTCTAGTATCTTTCTTAATAAAAATAAGGAAGGACGTATAAATATTTTTTAGAAGACCCCTGCTGTGCAATTTTTTATATCAACTGGCTATGATCTGCTCTTTGTATCTTAAATTAAGCGCATGTTTCAAATTTGATAAAATTTAGTTTTTGTTCATTGCAGTTATGGAGGAATTTAAAATGATTTTTAAAATTGTATAATAAAATTTGAAATACAATGACCAGTTCTCACTTTTTTATTGTACACATTTTTGGCAACAAATATCATTGTTGTGGTTTTGTTTTTTTCAAAATTTTAAACATACACTCTTATTTAATTATCTTTGTTTTACGGCTAATTTTGAAACATTTAAACTTTTTATAAAAATTTAAAATTTTTGTTTGTTTAACATGAGAACTGTCTTATCAAAGTTGATATGTTATTCAAACATATCCAATATAATAATTCCCGGCACGTTTATGTCATCTTCACGAGCATTTTCTGTAGGATTAACAAGTTCTTGCAGAAAATATCCTGTGATTAAAAAGATTTTCAATCCTATAAGAGATTCGAAAAATTTTAGTATTAGAATGCAAGGGGATATAATTCAAAAAAGGTGGTCCCATTACAAAGCGGCAGTTCTAAAAGAGATTGGAAAAGAATTAGAAATTTTGGAACGCTCGAGACCAAAATTGAAGGAAACCGAGGTACAATAAAATTTATAATGGAACTTAAGTGTGTAATTTTCAAATAATTAATACTAAGGTATTGTTTGGTTGATTTTTTTGAATTTGTATTTTTGCCATTGAAAAAAATTATTATTTTTAATTTTGTTATTCATTTTAATATTTTCAAAAACTTTGGTTATATAAGATTATGCACTTTATTAATTTATGTCATTTGTTGACTAATTTTGATGATTGTTGAGCTACTATGAATTTTGTTTTTTTACATTTAATTAACTTTATTATTCTTAAATATTGATGAATTTATTCATAACAATTTTTATATTTATGGTGGTATGTTTTATGTACTTATCTGTTTTAATCTGAATAAGCTGAAATATTTTTAGGTTCGAATCAAAGTCCGTTGCTGTGCTGTTAATGTCGCAGATACATTAATATGTTCTGGAAAATATGATCAAGAGCCTAAACTTCCCTTTATTCCTGGTATATTCAAAAGTTTATTTGCCTATTAGTGTGATTGAGCTGCAAGGAATAACTTGATGTTTGAAAAATTGAAAGTTTTAAATTGAGAATGTTTAATCAATACTTGAATTAGTATTTTTATTGTATATGAATTTTTCTGTGTTTCAGAAACAAATAATTACCCAAATATTCAATAGAAGTTCTTGGTACTTACGTATTTTCGCAACAATCACCAATATTCAAGATAAATCCCCAAGTTGACTACCCAATTTTGCGTGTGTTGTATGCGCTGAATTGGGGCTTGCATGCTTTGTTTCATATAATGTCTCCAATAGTTTGCTATAATACGTAAGTACCAAGTTCTTTCTTAATTTTCTAAGCAAATCAGACTGACTAAATTGAAAGTCTTTTAGCATTACATTTTTTACTACAATTATGGGTACTTATGTAATAGCCTCACTCCAGCAAAATTTGCGCCACACAAATTGCACCATATCAAAACCATAAAAAGATTCTTGTGTGTTTTATTTGAAAAAAACATACTGCGTAGTCAGATTTTGATCTAAAATGGTGTGACTTGTGTGGTGACAATAATAAATAAGTACCCAACTGTAGTAGGAATGGTTGAAATAAAAAATTGCCATGAATTCTAATGGCCCAATATCAGAAATTCATACACCTGTGATTAATTTGTAAAATGACATTTTCATGAGCAATTGATTTCTTGTTTTCTGAAAAGTTTCTTTCCCTTACCTCTTTTATGATAATCTGAATAATATAAAATTTTCTAACTGTGAATTCTAATCTTTTAATTCTTGTTTAACTCTTGATAAAATTTTCGGTAAAATCCTAGGAGGACCCACTGGTGTTTTTGGCGCCAAAAATTTTTCGCCAAAAAGCGCCAAATTGAAGGTTTTCAAAAAGGTGTCAATGACGAAAAACTTGGGAAGCGTATGTGTCAGCGGGGAGAAGGGGGGATGAAATGGGCGATTCGCAAAGATGAAATCGAATAAATACATTAAATTAACCATTATAAAAAGATAAAAATGGAGAAAGCAATGAAATTCATTTTTAAAAAGCATTCTAAAACCAGTGTGTAGAACATGATTTACATTTTTAAATAAGGACGACAGGGGCGTTTCGCAAAGATAAAATCGAAGAAATACATGAAATCAATCATTTTAAAAAATTTTAAAAGGCACTTACCTTACGCTTGCATTTCGTCATGTTCCGTTGGTGGATACACCCTTGCGATGGATGCAAGGAATTCATGAAAATTATCATCCACCAACTTGTGACCGTTAGATCGTCATTCACCACGAACGCATTCATGCTCTTGCCGAACCAATATCTCGTCAAACGCCAGATAATAGTTATAGCAAGTTTGCTTTCGCTAAACCAAGTGCCCTTTCTCACACTCCGAACGACGTCGTGGGGATTATCTTTCGACTGGCTGCGGCAATGCCATTCGTAGCCTTTCGCTCTTGCAAACTCATTTCTTTTTTACACCTCGGACATTCATAACGAGAAGCAATTAAATTAGCTTTCATACACCATTCTAACGTCTCTTTCTTCCCCTTTGTGCCCAGGAGCACAAAGAAACCTGTCGTAGCCTCACTTTCAAGTAATTTCCTTTCACAAGCCATTCTTAACAAAAACCGGTGGAACCTTCTCAAGCGAAGTCAAATGTCAAAAGACGTTTTTTTCGGAAAGGCGAAAAAACGTTGCACTTTTTAGGGTTGCCATTTTTTTCGGTGATTTGAAAATCCTAATTTTTGAATGAAATGGAAGGGTTACCATATTGTAACCTTTATCGCTCAAAATTTGGCGACCAAAAGTGGGTCCTCCTAGGACTCAACCAAATTTTCTTATTAGCATTTCATCTCTATATTTATCAGCTGTATGCCCTGACACTCACAATGAAACTATACACCATTGTTAATAATGGTAACATATTTATGAATGTGAAAAACCACAAACAATTTGCAGCTTTTTATTTGGTTTTCTAAAGAAAGGCAACAAAGAGAAGCAAACTTGTTTTGGTAATTTCACCTCCTTAATAAAAAGAAAACAGTTGAAACCGTTATTAATGTATCAAAACCCAAGGTTATAATAGTTTAAATTTTTCTAAAGGTGGTGTAGATACTACTAATACAAAAGCCACCTATACTGTGTGTAGAATAAACTAAATGGCCTTTGCCAATTTTTTTTTGCTAAATATTGAAGAAATAAATTGTCAAACTATATTCAATTTGAAGGGATTATTAAAAAAATTGGTAAAATCCTAGGAGGACCCACTGCTGTTTTTGGCACCAAAAATTTTTCGCCAAAAAGCGCCAAATTGAAGGTTTTTAAAAAGGCGTCAATGACGAAAAACTCTTGGGAAGCGCATGCGTCAGAGGGGGGAGAAGGGGGATGAAATGGGCGTTTCGCAAAGATGAAATCGAATAAATACATTAAATTATTCATTATATAAAGAAAAAAAACGGAGAAAGCAATGAAATTCATTTTAAAAAAGTATTCTAAAACCAGTGTGTACAACATGATTTACATTTTTAAAAAAGACGAAAGGGGCGTTTTGTAAAGATAAAATCGAAGAAATACATGAAATCAATCATTTTAAAAAATGTTAAAAAGCCCTTACCTTACGCTTGCATTTCGTCATGATCTGTTGGTGCATACACCCTTGCGATGGATGCAAGGAATTTATGAAAATTCTCATCCACCAACTTGTGACCGTTAAATCACCGCCACATGTATTCCGCAAGGTAAGAATCAAATTGACCCTTTACCCTTCTTATTAACTTTCAAGTCATTCACCATGAATGCATTCATGCTCTTGCCAAACCAATATCTCGTCAAACGCAAGATAATAGTTATAGCATGTTTGCTTTCACTAAACCAAGTGCCCTTTCTCACACTCCGAACGATGTCGTGGCATTTATCTTTCGACTGGTTGCGGCAACACCATTCGTAGCCGTCAACCGTTCCCTTTCGCACTTGCAAACGCATATTTTTTTTACACCTTGGACATTCATAACGAGAAGCAATTAAATTAGCTTTCATACACCATTCTAACGTCTCTTTCTTCCCCTTTGTGCCCAGGAGCACAAAGAAACCTGTCGTAGCCTCACTTTCAAGTAATTTCCTTTCACACGCCATTCTTAACAACCGGTGGAGAGCAAACCTTCTCCAGCGAAGTCAAATGTCAAAATGACATTTTTTCGGAAAAGGCGAAAAACGTTGCACTTTTTAGGGTTGCCATTTTTTTCAGTGATTTTAAAATCAAATTTTTGATGAAATGGAAGGGTTACCATATTGTAACCTTTATCGCTCAAAATCTGGCGACAAAAAATTTGGCGACCAAAAGTGGGTCCTCCTAGGATTCAACCAAAAAATTAAAGTTATTCCTAAAGTAAATGGCTCTTGGCTTAATACAGTGTTGTTTATATGCTATGTCTCAGACTCTAGCTATTCTTATGGAAGAGAGAAAAAAGAAAATTGTTTATCGTACAAAACAGTGAGGAAGCTGGGTCAGATGAAATAAAATCAGTATTTTGTTATTTCTATCCACAATGGAAAATAAAGGGGAGGGGGGAGGGAAGGACTGTGCATAAAGTGTAACATACCTATCTGTCCTAATCTCACTATATATATTTATAACTTCTGTGGTACTTTAGATGAGTGACCAAAAATGGATTTTTTGAAATATGTAAGTTTCAACCAATTTTTAATAAATATTTCTAATTTTTATCTTAGTTTAAATTCTAAGCTAATATAGGCATAGTAATTCTTAATTATTTTGGAAAATACATTTTATTTTATGCAATAAAAATTTTAACTAAAATTTAACAGATGGAAAATACATAGTGTTACCTACACTCCTCTCACTTAACTGAGACTGAACGCACCATACTTTCCCTCCTATGTACCCCAACTGAAACTTTAGAACCTGGTACCCCGGGACATTCTGTAAACAGGGAGCGCTATGGACAGAAGCAAGGTCTTTTGTCCACATCAATCCACAGCACCTTCAAAGGTGTAATTTTCATTTACCCGCATTACTACTTTTAAGTGTAAATTTTAATTGTAAATATTTATTTTCTTGTAATATAAACATATACATTATCTCCATCTCCGGCTGTTATTTGAACTTAAGCAACGGCATCACATATATTAACAAAATAACAATTTTTAAGTTTAATTTAATGCTTGAAAGTCGTCTCATAAGCAGATTTTTGCCTGTAAATACTGTGAATGCTATTTAAAAGCCAGCTTAAGTTATTCACATTTCTAGATGTTAAAAATCTGTCATCAGCTAACCATTTAGGCTATCAATGTAACCTTATTTTATTATGAATAAATATTTTATAATATCCACTTTTGCCAGTTTTGATAGATATAATTGAAAACTTATGAATTAGTTTCACCACTCCCAAATTTATGCCACATGAATCCTCCCATGATATCATAATTGCAAAAGAAAAAAACAACCAATATAGATTCTTACGTGTTTTATTTTAGAAGAAAAAACAATGAGTAAGATTTTGGTGAAAAGTGGCATAATTCTCATATCTCCAGTTTGGCTGCATTGACACTAATACGTTAGTACCATATACTTTCAAACTCATTTTATTTCTCTATTAGTATCTGTATGAATATACATGCTAATTGTATGCTTAACTAATTTTAAATTTTAGCTTATTTTTTTTCATTTTTTGCTTGTTTATTATGTATATATTTTTTTCTGAAAGGGGAAAGGCTAGGATCCTCTAAAGAAAGCTTAATCCTATTTCACTGCCCTAAGTGACAGAATTAGAAAACATGAGAGTTTTGTATTTTGATTCATCGAATTATTGTAGTAGGTCTCATGTTCTTGGTTCTAATATTCAGAATTTCACCTCCTTTTAATTTGTAGGATAGCTGGTTTGAAATACAGTTATCTTTTCTTCTTTGTCTACCATTTATGTCCAGATTAATTCTATTTTAAATTTCTGCTGCTTACAAAATACTATGGATAATTTTTTTTATTTATAATGAGTTTTATTTGTTTACACACACACACGCACGCACGCAGATATATATAGTATATTAAAATAAAAGTGAAGAATATATAACTAGAACCACACACACAACAGTGCTAAAGAAGTAAGAAATTGGAATTCAGCAAACACAACAAATGTAGATACAAAAAGTCATTGGACTAAACTGGAGACCTTTTATGATTTCTAAAGATGTCGCTGAATTAGGCCAGCAAATTAGGGTTAGCAATGCTTTATGGATTCAACCTTCCCCATACAGCAGAAATTTTCAACATAATAGAAAAAACAAAAAAAACAAATCAAAGTTGAAAAGTTAAGCCTAATACAACACATGGTTGTAGAACCTAATAAAATCGTAAAAAGAACTTGAAAAAAGAGAACAATAATGAATCTATCAAGGAGATGAATAAAAAATTTTTAAAATAGAAAGTATTAGGAAAAACTTACTTGTAAAACAAAAATCCTGTCCTCAAAAATACCTCCTACATCAATGAGATCCATATATATATATATGTGTGTGTGTGTGTGTGTATTATCTTGTAATTGTATATTTTATCTTGTAATAGATTTAGATATTCTATCCATTATTTTCTATAGGTTTTTGCTAAGTATTATTAACACAAATGGAGAAGGTTGGCTGAGACCACAAAACATGTTCAAACCCAGTTTAATATAAATTATTTTAAAAAAAGCTATCCAAAGTCAGCAATGTTTATAATACTCTAGCATCCAATTTTTATATTTTCTCCCTATTATATTTTTAAATATTCATTTATCCTTCAATGTCTGGCTGTCTTGAGATTTCAATTTTTTCAGTTTTGCTTGTTGAATGTTCATCTCTCTTTGATAGGAGAATTTCGACTATATATATATAAAAGTATTTTCTCTTAAAAAAAAAGCAATATAACTTACAAGATTTTTATGTTATATTTTTAGTTTTTCTGAATCAAAAGTTTTTATTTGTTTAATAATTTATTTTGAAGCCCAGTGGTTGAGTGGTTAGTGCATCATGCTTCCACGCCACAGGTCCGAGGTTCAAACCCCGGGCTGGGCAATGTAGACTCAGCCTTTCATCCCTTCAATGGGTCGATAAATGAGTACCAAGATTGCTTGGGAACTTAACACTGGGGGTTTTTGCTTCAGACTGCCCACCTGATTAGGACATCTGCTCATGCACCTTAGGCCCCAAGGTTGCGTACACTGATATGGGCACAGTAGGCCTCCCCTCATAGGCTGTTGCACCACTTAGTTAAGTTAATAATTTGTTTTAGTATTAATTTTATTTGAAATGTAAAAAATTATTTTAATTCATTTTTTGAAAAATGTTTCAATTAATATTTTGAAAATCTATACTTGCTTTTTTTACAGAAAAATGTATGTCGACTCTTGTTTTACAAAAACATTGGTGAACTATATTATTTTTTTAATATATCTGGGTAAAATAATTTTTTACAAGGTGAATAAAAATGTTTTTGTATATTAACTGTAATGCATTTGTATTCTTATTTTAATACCAAACAGTGTTTTTGAAAAATATTTTTGCAAAGTATTCATATTCCTAACTATGTTTTTATAAATTATGAATGTTATCCTTTTGTATTATATTATAAAATAAATATTTGCATTATATAGGGTATGAATTTTCTGGTGAAGTTTTGGAAACTGGTTCAAAAGTAAAAAACTTATCTGTCGGTGATAAAGTGATTGGGTTAAATAAAGACACATTTTCTGCAATGGCAACTGAATGTCTTTCTGAAGAAAGGGTAATGATCTGTTTTTGTATTTAAATATTTACTGAAAATTAGCTTTTAATTATCACAATCTTTTTTAATAAATATGAAAATTTCAAAAAATTTTTATATTTGCAATGTACTGTGTCCCTTTACATATTTTTGTCACTCATTAACTTCTTTGCGATGGGTGAGTCATATATGCATTCAGCATGAGCATGTCTCATTGCTGAGTGGTG
The DNA here is from genome assembly GCA_019973935.1 of Trichonephila clavipes. Lineage (NCBI taxonomy): Eukaryota > Metazoa > Arthropoda > Arachnida > Araneae > Nephilidae > Trichonephila > Trichonephila clavipes. Next base: position 97,273 of record BMAU01017748.1, on the reverse strand, counting down.
CATATATGCATTTCAGAAAAACTGGCTTTGATTTTGGGTGGTGCATATGTGCATTTTAAGCTGGAGCAATTTTTAATGACCATTAGAGGTCACCCTGTACCTATTATATTTGGACTGAATATATTTGGATATATTTCGTGTACCTTTCTTCTTTCAAAAACCTTGATTTTAGATTATTTGATTGTGTTGAAGGTATTTTTCTACCCTTACTATGAACAAAAAGTGTGAAAAAAGCCAAAGAAAGTTTGTTCACAAACTGTGCTTAAACAAAGAAAAACGCAATAAACATTTTATGCTTGCAAATTGTACAATGCAGGTCTTTGCATTTCTCCATGCTTTGAAATTTTCCATATTCAGTCTTCATTTTAATTTTGTTTTTCTTTTTGTAAGTAGTCTTTTTTGTATTTTTAAAAATTAGTTTGAAAGCTTGTCAATGTATTTTGTCAATTAAAAATTCAGAAAAATTTGAATAGCACTTTCAGAAATTATTTTTGAGGTAAAATTTTTATATATTTTCATATAAATTAAAGGAAAAACATTACTACATTCTAGTTTTAATGTAAATGACAACTTATGTAATAGTATAAAATGGTACCAAAAATTGTGACTGTAGGATTCAAACTTTATTATTAATGATTTTTTTCTAAAGTTAGGCTTAGCGATGCAAACCTCTGTCCTCTAGTACAATTCCTTCTGCTTTGCGCCCCGTCCGCAAAGAGCATCTTCAACAAAGGTGCCCTGTCCCGTAGAGGCTAATGATTATTTAAATATATTTTATTGATTTATCAGCATAAATAAATGACTTAAACCTGGGAATTAAAATTTGCGATTGATAATTATAATGGTCTTTATATTTGTATACAATAAGTAACATTTACAATTAATATCTTTTCTGTGTAATATTTTTATACTTTTTGTTTATTTTTATGATTTATTCCAAATATATGTATTTTTCCTGGATATTTCTGATAGTTAACACTTATAGTTTTAAACAATGATCCCTTTTAAAAGAATTAAAAAAACATAACATAACAAGCAATACGTTACAGAAATATATTTTTAATATTGTAAAAGGGGACAAGTTAATACTTCGTTAAATTGTGTAATTATCTTGCTTTGAAATTACTTTTCAAAATTTTTGAAATGAGAATGTAATTCATTCAACAAATCTTAGTAATTTTTAGCTATTGAAAATATCAATGATTTAGTTTAAAAAACAATGTTATAAAAATGTTTGAGGGGATTCATAAATTAAATTATATAATTTTTTAAAGCTCTAATTGGGTCTTTGAATTTTAATATTTTACCAAATAGTTATGATAGTACTCAAAATTTGTTTATATTTTTTTTGTTATGAGTGTGTTGGGGTCTATATTAAATTATAATTTTTGTATTAATTAGGATTTGTGGAAAATACCACAAGATGTTGCTTTTGATAGTGCTGCAGCTCTTGTAGACAGTTATGCTACTGTTTTAATAGCAGCCAGAAGGGCTAATCTGCGTGAAGGGTAAAATATTCAAGATATTTATTTGATATTAATTATTGGTACAATACTCAAAATTTATGTGGGCAGATTTACAAAAAGTATATTATATTACTATTTTTATACTTTTTATTAAATGTTTGGTTTCAAAACTTACTACATATAATTTTAAAATTTTTTCATTAATTTTGCAAATAAGAAGGAAAACTCTTTAGAGTACTTTTGCTATTGTACTAGTTAAATTTTGCTTTATTTCACTTTAATATTTAATTATTTTTGCCTTTTAAAATCATAATACTTTACATTATATTTAACCTTTTATTATCTATCATTTATACTATATTGTAATCTTATAATAATGTTGCATTATGCTGTAAAATAATTTTTTTTAAAATTTACGTAATCTAGTGTTTGAAGTTCTGTAACAGAAATTTGCTCTTTTTTTTATCACTTATCAGAGACACAGTATTGGTGACAGTTGCTGCTGGAGGATTAGGATTAGCAGCAGTAGACCTTGCTTCAAATTTGTTTAATGCAAAAGTAAGAAATATTAATTAGAACTTAATTTTTTGAACAAATGGTTTTAAAAATGTATTCCCAATTTCTATTTTTCAATTCCTACTATTAGTTTATTCTCTCCCTATATATACGAGGGCTGTTCAATAAGTAATAAGACTAAAATTATAAAAAAAAGAAACAGAATACCTTTAATCGTCATCATTTACATGATTTTTTTCAAAATAACATCTGTGGCACGTAATGCATTTATCCCAAAGTTCTGTCCACTTCTTAAAAACATGTAAAAGTCTGTTTTGTGAGAGCTATTTCAAAACTGCCTCCACAGCCTTTACACATGCTTTGTTGCTTGCAAAATGTTTGCCTTGTAATGGTTTCTTAATTTGAGGAAACAGCCAGAAATTGCATAGAGTGAGATCAGGACTGTATGGAGGGTGTGATAAAATCTCTACGTTGTTCTCTTGTGAAACATCCAGTACACAGCAAACAATATGTGGTCAGGCATTGTCATGGTGCAATAGGAAGCCATTTCGAAGCAATGGGCATTTCCTTTTAATGTGCTGTACCATTGTTCGCAGGACATTCATGGAGTACAAGTCGTTTACGGTAGTACTGGGTTCGACAGCGTGTTGATACACAATTCCTTCATAATAAAAAAAATTATGGTCATAACTTTATCAGCTGATTTCACAGTTTTTGCTTTCTTGGGAGTAGGCGAGGATGGATGTTTCCATTCACTGCTTTTTTGTTTTATGGTTGAATCATAGTAATACAACCAAGCTTCGTCTACTGTGATATATTTTTAAGATATTGTTGCCTTCTTGTTCCAGTCTTTAATCATATCTTATCATATCAAAGGTCGCCAATGCTGATTTTTGCTTCCATTTCAACAACTGGTCGTGTCTCGTAGGTGCCCACATACATGCTTCAGTTTGATCACGTGATACTCAAGAATATGAGCCTGTACATGCCATCTATCGGTAGCTTTTGTTAATATGGACAACAAACTTTTCTTATACCAGAGAAATTAACATTCCGATGAGTGGTTTTGCGGTAGTAAAATTAGTCTTATTACTTTCTAACAGCCTACGTACATCTTGTTCAAGCTTTAATAAAATACTTTCTATTTATCCATTCAAGTTCAAATACATTCTTTAAACTTGTTGTGGATGACACTTGATGTTAATACAGTTTTTTCAAGTATTAATGGACTAAATTCATAACAATCACGTGATAAAGGGAAACACGTGTTCTACATTGAATTCAAAACAAACATCAAACTAATTGTACTTGTTACCCTATTTGTAAAATTTAGATAAAAATTTCAAGTTTCATACTTGAGTAAAGATGCCCAAATATTATAAAAAAAATACATCAAAAGGTTTTTAAATTATATATATATATATAAAAAAAACAATAATTCTTATTTTATACATGTATTTTCAAATTAAGTATATTTTGCTTATTTATAATTGTTGACAAACATGAACTTTTTAAAAGTAAGTTTCTGCAAAAAGTAAAAGTTGGCAACAACGAAGAACTTTGAACCGATTGGCTAGAAACACATGATTGCATTTATTATGTGACTATGACGTCCCATGAATTTATAAATTGATTGGCCAGAAACACTTGTTTGTCATTTATCATGTGATTATGACATCATATGAATTAAGCCGATTCATTAATTAAATTAAAAAATGAATAAATAGTAACAAACAAAAATAATAGTCCAGCAGCTTATAAAGAAAAGAAAATCATTCGTTGTGTCCCTGTAGTGCAATGGATAGCACGTTGGACTTCTAATCCAAAGGTCGAGGGTTCAAATCCCACCTGGGATGGCCTAATTTCTGTGAATGTGATTTCTTTTTCTACTATACTATTTTATTAGAATAATTAAATTTAATTAATGAATAAATGGTAGCAAAAAAAAAATAGTCCAATATCATATATAGAGAAGAAAATGGAAAATTGTCAGGAAAATCGCTTTTTAGTTTGCCACTTAATGTTGTGATTCTGTCCTATGTATATACATATGTATCTTAATTGTAACTATTTAATAAAAAGTAACTAAATAAAAAAAAATTGTTGACCTAAATAGGAATTGATTTAATTTTTTTTTAATATTACTTGTTTTAGTTATACCATTAAATTTTTTTTTCGAAAAATATAAAGATTCATGCTTGCATGCAGAAGGGGGGAGGAGAAATATGTGTTTTTCTACTTAAATTTGAAAAAAAAAATTAAAATTGAAAAAAATTTAATCTTATTCCTTCATTCTAAATAGAAATCTTGTTAATCTGATTTTTTTTCTATTTTACTTTAAATTTTCTTGTAATTTGTAAAATATTTTTAATTCATTAACTGTGGTATCTTGTACTTATATATATATATATATATGTATGATGGCTACTTTATCTTGTACTTGTTTGTTCACATACACATTTTGCTGTTATGTGTATGTATACACATAAATTTTTAAATTAGCTGTTATTTTACTTGATTTTGTTCCAATAATAATATTTTTTAATAAAGAATTTATTATAATATTTATTTATATTATTATTTAGTGCAAAAGTACTTTTTTAAAAAAAATAGTTTAATTTTTAATGAAAGAAAAGCATTGTAAGTAAACTCATATATTGAAATACATAAAAATAAAACACAAATTCTTAAGAAAAACAAATATAAGAAAATAATCCATAAAATATCAAAATACAAAGTCCCAAAAAATATTAATGGTGAGTGTAACAATAAAAATAATAAAATTTTTAAATTTAGTTTAAAAGTTTTGAAATTGACTCAATGAAACGTTGGAATTAGTCCCAAAGGGGGGTACATACACACACTTGGTTTTTACAAATACTTGAATTTTTATAGAAAAGTAATTAGTTTATTTTTACTCAGATCCTTTTACAAACATAGCATTTTAATTGAATGAATATAATCACTATTAAATTGAGAATTGTTAGGGTATTTAACAGTTTTTTAAAAGATTTTTACTTTTCATATTGAAAAGTTTGTATAAAAGTAGAACGACATTAGTTTCTACAGAAAAAACCAATAATTTAGGAAGAAGTTTTCTTTCCATTAGTTTTCATCAGTTCAATAATACTATTTGGCATCGAATCTTGAGGGGTGGGATTGGATTTTAATTAGACAAATTATCCCACACATGACTGAATGCATTTTTAAGCTCAAGGACGGTTTCATACTGCTTTCTTTCACCATATATCTGTCAAACAAGCACAGGATTTTTGACTAACCTTGACAAGAAAATTGTTGGAACAGAGTAAATTTTTTTACAGCATTTTCTGTGAGATTGAATGCACTATCTTGCCGATATATCCATTTATCTCCTCTTAATTATGATCTATAAAGAAGACTATCAGATTCCAATACTTGGTTGTAGTCTTGATCATCCTGCCTTCCATTTAAGAATATTAGACTAGTTATTCCTCCATAACCAATGGCTGACTACACCATGAAACTTCCTCCCTCTTATTTGGCAAATTGAGTAAAATTGTTCATTATCCTTAAAGATTACGCTTGTGATATTGATAGCCATCAGTTAAATTAAGTTTTTTTCTCATCTGAGAATATGAGAGAATTCCATATAACAATCTGTGATTTTCTTCTTTGGCGTGATTCAATTGCTTGTGTGTTTTTGATACTTTGGATGAGGTGTTCTCTTTTTGAACTAAAAAGTTTTGGATCTTTTTTTGGTATTGTATATAGCTTGTGTCTGGAGACATGTGTTAGTCCTGCTTGGGTGTTTTACTTCTGAAATGGTTGCAACTTTTTTCAAGATTTTTTTCTTTCATTATGGGGAGTCAGATTTTTTGGTTGTCCTGTCATATTTTTGGATCTATGACTGTTGAGTTTCTGTAAAAATCTAGAAATTATACATTGCAACCAACATTAAGTAAAATGAGTAATCTCACTTACATCTTTCTGTCTTCAATCTTCATTTTTGTGAGTTAAAGCTTGATCTTTTTGATAGTAGCTCAAGGATATTCCTCTCTAGGCATTTTAGAAAAAAAAAGGTTAATATACAAAAATGTGATTTCTAAATATATGAAGGATTATAATGTGATTATTCCCCATCTTACCTTATATCACAAGTGTTGGATGAACACTACACTTAATCTTTCAGCTAGTATTCTACTTTTTCTTACAAACTAGAAATGAATATATGACACATTTTTTAAAAATAAAAGTGGTAGCTACTGCTTTTTCTTATTTATCACGAGAAACTACTGTTAGAAGAAATATTAATACAGCAGAATCAAAGTGCAAATTTACACAAAAATTCAGAGTGTATATGTATAATATGGTACTTGTGTATTATTGCTACTACTTCACTATCACATTAATGAAAATCCTCTCAAGAAATACACAAGTTCTAATAGCCTGATGCCATTGCTTTAAGGCTACTATGGTTTGTGATATCCACGAATGGTATATGTTTTGACAAATGGCTTAACCATTTTTGCATTTATTTGTTTCCTGTGTCTTAGTATTTTATTTTTCCTTGCATATATTTTCATTTTAATTTAAATTTCTAAAATATTTTATGATTTGCTTGCAACAAAAGGAAATGTAATAAAGTTATTTTAAGAGTACAACAATTAACCTTAGAAGTACAAATATTTAAATTTATATGTTATGAAGTCATATCTTAAAAATCAGTGTTTTGGAATTGCTGTATTAAAAACTATATAATCAACACATTTTGAACAAGAAATGGCTTTTGGTTTGTAAACAATCATATTTTTCTCACAATTATACGGTACTTGAGCTATTCTTGAATGTTCTTCAATGACTCAACAGCCCCTAATGGGCATTGGGCTCCTCTAGAAGTCATCTCCGGGCATCTGCTTTTGGCAGCTGTTTTCCAGTTTTTGACCTTTAAAATATTGAGATATTTTTCAACAAAATCCATCTTGATGGGAGTCTGCCCCAAGGTCCATTCCCCATGAGCTTTGCCAGAAAGATTTTTTGCAGCAACGATTTTCATTCATTCTAGCCATTTGACCAGCCCATTTAAGTCTCTGTAATTTGACACATTTTACTGTATCAGGTTGTTTGTAAATTTTGTAGAGTTCTAAGTTAGATCTTCTCCATGATCCATTCACTTAGATCCCACCAAGAATGCAGTGTAAGATTTTTCTCTCGAAAATTACCACAATGCTTTCTCATCATTTAAAGTCAATGGCCAAGTCTGATGCATAAGTCAGGACAACTCTTATAAGACTTTTGTAAATAATCAATTTAGTTCTTAATTTGAGAAAACTGGATTTTAAATCTTCAAGGCATAAAAAAATCTCTTTGCAGCAATGATTCTTTTATAAATTTCTGGGGCCAGCTCATTTTTATTATTAATCTCTGTTCCCAAATAATTAACACTATTAACGCTTTCAAATTTGTAATTGGTAATTTCTATGTGACTAAGTTGTTAATCAGACTTTAAGCAAGGTAAATATTTAGTTTTATTCTCATTTATAGGTAGGTTAATTCTTTTAGCTCTTTGTTCTAATGCCATAAATATCTGTTTGAGAGCTGGTGCCATTAGGGCAATAATGACAATGTCAACAGCACAAGTCAGTATTTGACATTAAAAATATTTCTTCTAATCTTTGAGTCTAATAATTTTTTCAAGTGCTGTATTAAACAGGAGGCATGGCCAGTACATCCCCCTATTGAACTCCATTTCTCACTTCAAACTGTTCGGTAAAATCATCTTGCATGCATACTTGAATTTTGGTTTCTTTGAGAGTCAAAAATACAAGTGCAACAAGTTTTTAAGGAATTTTCTATTCACTCATAGCTTTTATGAGAAATTCTCTGTTAATACAATCATATGCTTTTCTAAAATTTATAAAAAGATTGTGTGTCTCAATTCCAAATTTACTACATTTTGCAAGATTCTGTTTTAAGTTGAAAATTTTCTCAGTTGTAGATCTTCCTTTCCTAAATCCACATTGATAGTATTCTTAAATTTGTTGTGTTGAAATTTTCATCTGATGTGGTTTTACATAACCATATTTAAGAATTTAGGAAATAAGCCCAAAAGTAATTAGAATATATATATATATATATATATTTGTACAAACATATAATTTTTTTGTTTTTCAAATCACTATTAAATCCTAGGTTGGGCAAGGTCGACTATGCCTTTCATCCCTTCAATGGATTAATAAATGAGTACCAGGCTTGCTCGGCAACTAAACACTGGGATTTCGTGTCCGACTGACCAGAACATCTGAGCATGCACCTCAGGACCCAAGGTCACGTATACTAAGATGGGCACAGTAGGCCTTGGTTTTCATTGGCTGTTATGCCACTGGGTTTAGTTTATATCACTATTATTTCCACTAACAAGTTGCCAAATTTTACCAACATGGTTGCAACAATATTCAATTTCTGTATATATATATATGAATGTAGTATCATTTAAAAACTGTTGCTTTGCATTAAAAATACATTATTGTATGAAGGGAAACATATCTTGTACCTGTTAAGATTTATATTTTTAAATTTAAAAAAAAATTTGTAATGCTTTTCTTTTCTTTAATATAGAAATTAAATTGCTGCTTAATAAATAACATTAAGGTGTATTAAGAAAATTGCTAACATTTATGATAAATTTTTAAGTCTGTGGCTCTACCTTTTCTTGAAATGTGACATTCTGTTGTATGTATTTTCAGGTTATTGGAGCTTGTGATACTGAAGATAAAACAAGTATTTTGAGAGAAAAAGGGGCTTTTTCTACAATTAATTATAGCAAAAAAGACATTGTAAAAACTGTGATGAAAGAAACTGATAATCAAGGAGTAAAAATTGTTTTTGATGCTGTAGGAGGTGATACTTTTGAAGACTGTTTACAAAGGTACATCCAAATAAAATTTAAAGTTTCATTATTATGCATGGGCATTATCAGCTAGAAGTAGATTCTTGTAGAGAGTTATTTAGGATAGGGGTGAGCAACTTCCAGCCTGCCAAGACAGTCAGAAAATCGGCTTTGAACCGAGACTTCTTTCCAATGCGTGATCAAAGATTAGTCTTTTATTTTTAACTATTAGGGAGGCAAAGTACCCTAAAGTGTTTCTACTACGACATCCTGTGCAGAGTTTGGAGGATGAGGTCACAAGATTTCAGGATTTTATGAAAATTGAGCCTAAATTCAGTTTGCTATATTATTCCATTACTGTGCTGATATTGAAACAGCACCTGAGGAATGCTTGAACTTACTGACTTGAAGTCAGATCACAGGGTGAAGAGAATGTATGTTATGACTTTTACTTTTCCAAATCTTTGTCTGCTGAAAAATTTCTATATATGAAAAAATTTGCAGGAAAATGGTTCTTTATATTTTAGTTGACATATATTTGTAAGCAAAGTTTTTTTTGCATGAAGATCAACAAGCGTAAATATAGATGCAAGTTGGCTAACATAAACTTGTAGGCTTTGATGAGAATTTTAAACAATCTCACTCCTGATTTTTTAAAAAAAGTTGTAGAACAGTATAATAGGATACATTTATCTCATTAAACTGATTCTAAAATTAAATGTGCTTGCAGCTATAGACAATAAATAAATTGAATAAAACTGACACTATTTTTTAAAGTTGTATTTATTATTTTTTATAATGAATGCAATCATTTTAAAAAGGTGCAACTCTTTGATATCCCCTACTCTAACAATGATGTCCACAAGTTGCTCACCCCTTATTTAGGATAGAGGTCGGTATTTATATTTTATTTTCAATATTTTTTTTAATTATTTGTAAAAATTTACCTGTTTATTTAGTATAGTTATTAAGATTTCGAAGGCTCAGTGTTAGCGTATCGTGCTTCCACACCACAGATCAGAGTTCTATTCCCGGGCTAGGCAAGGTCAACTCAGCCTTTCAACCCTACTGCAGTGGGTCAATAAATGAATACCAAGCTTGCTTGGGTACTTAAACATTGAGGGGTCTGGCTTCAGACTGACAACCTGATTGGGAATCTGCTCATGCACCTCAGCGCCCAATGGTCACGTATACTGGGATGGGCTGTTGCATCACTGTGTTTGAGTTTATTAAGATTTTATTAATTTTTAGCAAAAAACTCTTGTTTGTATTTTATCAAGATATTTATGTATTTCTGTAAAAATGCAGATTTCATTTTGAAATATTTTCATGTGTTTGTAGATATTCATTTCTGTTTACCTTGTTACACTATCAGAGAAAAATAATTTTTAACTATTTTACAAATCAATATTTGCTTATAACCTTGTGAATTCATAAGCAAACTTTAAATATGACATAATTTATTATTTTATTAATGTTGAACAAACATAAAAATTATTTATATTTAAATCTGAATTTTTACATAGTTATCTTTTTATATAAGTTAATGTGAAAGAAATATTTTGAGTGGCATCAGTATATCTTGATGTTTTCTGAACATTACTATAGCAATGAGATTAACTGATGGATATTTTAAGTTTTATTAATTTTGAGAGAGTTGAGTAAATTTTGCCCTTCTATTTTTTATAGTATATCTCCTGAAGGTTGTATAGCAGTGCTAGGATTTTCCTCGAGGAAAATTCCACAAATACTTACAAGTCAACTCCTTCCTAAATCCTGTGCTTTGATTGGTATTTCTCTTACTCATTATCAAAAAATGGTCAGTCAAACTTACCGCAGCTCTGTTCAAGAAGTTATAGACATGTACTTAGATGAATTCATTGATCCTCATGTTGCTGAAGAATTTAAGTTTAAAGATGTAAGTATTATATATATGTTATTTAATATGTATATTTTGAGATACATTTTAATTTTTGTGTGTGTAATATAGAATGAAATTTTTTGATTAAGTGTATTTATATTGCTCATTTTATTTAATAAATTTGTGTGATTTTCATAATAACTAAAATACATTATTTAAGATCTAATTTCATTTAAATTATAAGAAATCATTTTAAAACAGTTCTTAGCAAAACCAATATTAAACTTTTCATACATAAATGTTTAACAAATGTTATTTAATTGCATGCTTGTAGTAAGTAATGTTGAATTTCTCAATGTTGTATATTTTTTAGTTAAATATAACAAATTGAAATAGTTAAATATATTTTTTCCAGATACAAAAAACTAATGAAAGTTTAAGGAATGTTTTTCTAAATTTCGCTCTGAATGTATTAAAAAAAATTAAGTTTTGACATTACTGATGTTCTTTAGTAAAATTACTTGGCTCTGAATTGTGTATATAAAGTTATTATATTAATATGAAAACAATCTTTCAGGTCAATGATGCAATTAAACATGTTGAAGAAAGAAAATCAGCAGGAAAAGTTATTTTAGATGTTTCATCATAAAAGCGAATATAAATATATATATATTTGTGTTAGTGTACCTGTTGTTCTGTTTGTATAATAAATTTATTTATACATTGCTTGTTTTAATATAAGACTTTGTAAGATAAAAATATTTTTGTATAGTTGCATAATGATAAGTTATGTTAAAGTAAAAAATGATCTGAATTGCTATTTTAATGCATTTAAATTTATCTGAAACATTTGTTAATTTTTTTACTTAGAATTTTATGTATTTAATAAACTATTAAATTATTCTCTGAAATAATTATAAAACTATTATGACTCATAATTAGATGATAAAACTGAAACAACAATTGGTATCACATATTGGTTGAATATTACTATAAATTTGTATCACTAATTATTTTAACTAATTTTATCACAATTTATTACATTGTATTTTTCTGATAGTCAAATGTTCACAGCATGTCATGCATTGAAATGTATAACTGAAATTTTTTAAAATTTGGTTTTAATCATTAAATTTTTTGTTGTAGATTAGAAATGAAATTGATGTCACACATTAATAGTTTTAAATTAAATGATATTCCAGTTGAAGTTGATTTGAATTGACACACACTTTTTTACAATTTTTTCTATTCAATTAGGAGTAGTTTGCATTTAATTTATGAAATGCGATATAAGATACGTCACAATACTAATTTGTAAGGTATATTAAACAATACATGCTGTAACGAATCAAGTTATTTTTGTCCAAAATGTTTTTATTTTTTTACACACACACACACACACAAAAATTCCTTCTGCAAATATATTTCAGATAGAAATTAATATTTCAATATTTTGAGTAAATGAAAATTTACTACATATCATTAAGACTGTAAAATTGGGAGAACTGGTACAAATGACCAGGGCCTAGTTTTCATGGAATGATAATGAGTGTCCATCCTATGAATTTTCTAATACTATATCCAAAGGTCTCATGGTTTATATATATTAATCTTAACTATATTGTTCATAACTTATAAATCAATTTATAAGATTTAATGATTTCTTTTATTATAAAATTATAATATTCTGATTGTAATATGTATTTAAAATTTAGTAGTAAAAAATGTTACTATGTAATTAGCTCATGTTAACGCCTTAACTGCTGTTAATCTCTCTATATATATTTGCCTCTCTTGGCCAGTGCATTAACTGCTCCTGGTACATATTTATGTCTTTCCGAAATACAAGCTTTTGCATTGCACTGCTATCAGTAAAACTATTTTAAAGGTTTTGAAATACAATAACATTTGTTAATACATAAATTTGACAGTATTTGCAACTATTTATTTATGCCATTTCTTTTCCACCAATACGCTGCATAGCTATGCAAGCCTCTGATAAACAGTGGCACTGGAGAGCGAATTACCTAATTATTCCTTGGCAGTTAAGAATTTAAAATATATTTTCATTTTATAAAACTTTTTATTCTAGACTAGTTCACAGTTCTGAATCTTTTCAAAATAGTTTTAATTGCTACCTTTGGCAAGTAATATATATTGCAGAAAAAAAATTTTCTACTCAAATAAAACACAGTAACTTTGAAATAATTTTACTATGCATTTAAACTGTATTTACAATTTTACAATATTTAACAGCATAAAATATTTACAATGCTTACAAAATACAAATTTCATAATGATATACATACTTTTTAAATTCAAAATTATGTGCATTTAGGGAACAAAATCGTTTTGATAACATATTTTTCATTTCATGATTACTACTGAAAAAAGGATAGAGAGAGGGGGCATTTAAAAAGAGCATTTTCATAGCAGTTGATAAGCTCATTTATTAAAAATACAATTAATTATGAAAGTATTTCCACACAATGTTATTTTTCTTAAATTACCTTAGTAAGTAAAGAATAGGAAAAACAATTTTTCTATGATTTATAGCAAAACATTCTACAAATTCATCATTAGATTAAAATTTTAAAGCTTCTTAGTTACTTTTACGCTTGAAAATCAGTAATTTTATTTTGTGATAGAAGGTAATATGAAGCTGTTTTCTACATATTTCTGTTTATTTAACACTAACTGTTGACTATTAATAAGACATTTTTGGCTATTGTCTAATTTGATTCTGAAATACTTTAAATAAGAATTATAACTAAAAAATACATTATTATGCAGTAAATAATAAAACACTATAATCATTTTCATGTAAGAATCCATCTTGCTATTTTCATAAAGGTACAATTAACTACAAAGCTGTTCACATTTACTAACAAATGCAATCAATTTTACTTCTCCTGTCTGAAGATTGAATTTATCTCATTTTAAACAGCAAAATTCATACTAAATTGAAAAGGGAAATCAATTGTGAAATGCCATCACAATTTGTGATTAGAGCTATAATTTAAAATTATTATATTAACAAAATATATTTTTCTCTAAATAAAAGATATCTTGAAGATTGTTTATAGCAGTGTTCTCCAACCTTTTTATCGCCACGGATCAGTCAACATTTGTTAATTTTACTGCTCCCTGCTGAGGGGGAGGACATTCATTGTTTATATTTTAGACTGTTTTGATTGAATAATTTTAATTTAATTGAATCGTGACTTCAGAATAAAATATAACTACACCAAAAAATGAATATAAAGTGATTTTCATAAAAAGGATTCCAATCCCAAGAAAAATATACCACACTAAATAAAAGGGAAATAATTTAATGTTTCTTGTGCGGACCGGTAGTATTTGATCCATGGACCGGGGTTTGGAGACCACTGGTTTATAGTACTGAAACATTAAATAATTTACTAAATCTCTCACTGTCAAAATAAAGAGAGAATTCAAGTAAACATATCGACAAATTCGAGATTTTCAAGCAAATTATGTTTATCTTATGAAAATAAAACAATATTGTTCAGTCACAATTCTTTTTTATGCTAAAAACAAAGCATATTTACCTTTTGATTTAAGAAAGATTTTTGAAAGCTTACAATAGCACAGTACAAGTGTTGGGGGGAATCTTTTCAGATGTTATCTTTGTCTAATTATTCTAATAATTTTCTCTTACATTTGAAAAAAAATTCTTAAACATCTAGGGTGACATGAAATCATCTAGATATTTTAATACTGTTCATGTCTAGTAAAATCAAAAATATATATTTTCACACCTAATTTTTCCCTTCTATGTGATAATTGATCTTCTTGCAAATTCTAGATTGTCATTTCTATAGTTTGTTGATCATTTGAAGAGTTACAAGTATTAGATAAGTATATATCATTCACTTGAAACAATTTTAAAACAAAAAAGTATTTAATGAAGTAGTAAAGTATAACTACTATGTATATACATATAATAAAAAATGCAATAAAAATAAACTTTTATAATTATAAACATACTATACAAATAGATCTGTATACTATATAACTATGTTTACAGCGTTCATTTAAGTAAGGTATTTCAGGATGTCTCACTCTGCCTGACTTTCATATCTCAAATAATGCCCTTGAGATGTGTGTTTTTATTAATTATAAAGGGATTTTTTTAAAAATCATTTTGTTACCTCAAATAATTTCTTATTAAACAATTTTTATACAAAATGACCTTTTTAAAGAACTCCAGTACTTGCCTTTCCAAACTTAAAATGAACCCTGTATATAACAACATCAATAAAAAATAAATGGAAACTTTGGTCACAGTTGGAGAAAGCAAAATCTAAAGAAGATTTGAGTAATAATATACAGTATTGTAATTTGCTATTTATCTATTTCCTTTTCTTTGGTCTGGAACGACGTCGTTTATCAGGTTTCTTTGCTTTATGGAGTCGTCCTACTGCTACTCCTTGCCGCCGTCTGACCACCAACTGCTGCTCAACTAGATCAGCAAGTTTACCTTGTTCTGCGAGCATAGAGAGGAAAGTGCAGATAAATTGATCATAATTATGAGTTCGCCTACAATCGTCCACCTAAAAGGATATTTCAATATTATTTTAGAGTATTAATTATTTATATTCATTGAAATAATTGAATAAAGCATGTAAAAAGTAATTAAAAAGAAATGACATACACTATTAAATGACATGTTTTCAACAACTTTTCTTCTAAAGTGAAATGAATATTTCTTGGTGGTTTATATATTTTTTTAAAACTGTTCTAGCAATAGAGAACATTAAAGTTGATATATATGCATGCTGTTCTTATGAGCAATGAATTTCTAATTAAAAATTTAAATACAATGAAAATAGATTTAACATTTTAGAAGGAAGCATATTTAACCCTTTCAGGACGGGTGTGTCGCACATGCATCAAATTTAGGTTTTTCTTGCAGCTGGGTATGTCATTAATGAAATCATTTAAATTGAGTGTGAGGACAAATAAACCACTTAAAATTTTTTTAAATGAATGGTGGAATGTATCAAGGCAGGAGAATATTTAGTTTCAATTCCATTTTATATTTGGTATTTTATTTTGAATTAGAAGCAGGAATAATGTAGTGATGATTAATGTAAATAATGGCATAAATGCATGTGTTTTTGATGCATCTCAAATTCGGCAATATGAGGATAGATTATCTATGATTTTACTGGTTTTGTCTATTCTTCAAAGAGTTTGGTTCACATTGAGAAGAATATTTTGTACATTTCTTAGCAAACTATTTTTTGTACTTCAAATGATGAAACAAAAATGGTATGTAACAGAAGAAGAGTATACAAAAATGATAAATAAGTCATTTTATGTGTGGAAACTAATGATACTTTTAAAGAATTTAAAAGTGATAGTTATAGTGACTCCATTATAAATGTTAACAGATTCAGATATTGTAACATTCATGTCTTTTATATCTCACAACAATGTCTCAGAGAACAACACTTTGGACTAGGAAACTTCCAAGATTTGAAATCTTGATTTTGTAGGAATACCAAATAATTAATATAATCAAAGCAACTAAAGAAATTATTTTTGTAACTATTTTCTTGATGATAATCTTATAAAATACATTATAAATGAAACTTTGGTGATGATAATTGTAAGATGAGTTGGAGAAAGACATTAAATATCAATAACGCATGTTCAGATTGGAGAAAAACATTAAATACCAATAATGCATGTTCAGAATGTTGTTGCTTTTAGTTAAAACAATGTTCCACAAATCACAAAAGAGAAGAGGGACTTTAATGTTGCTTGTTACTAGATAAAACAAATAGGATACATTGTAACACGATGTTCTACAGTAAGGTAAACAATATGGAATGGTAATAAGTGTTGTGTGCCAAACAACAACAAAGAAATTAAGAGTTAAGTAAGTTCTCTTCAGTTAATGCAGCCACAAAAACAATTTTGTACAAAATCATCTTGCAAATCCCCTATCTTTGTTAAAGTCAAAATTTTCAGATGTGAAACTGGAGCAAATGAAAGTGATTATTTGGTTTGATTATTTTGATAAAAAAAATTCAAGATTCCTAATTTTAAAACGCACAGTTGGACAGCAAATTTGTAAGAGGTCCAAAAGTGTTTTGGCATAGATGATGCTACTCCATTTTTCAGCAGTTGTTTTGTAAAATGTTTTCCTTAATATCTTGCAATTTTTAAACTTCATTTTTGATAACAATACATAAAGCTTTAAAGAAATTGGAATGTCTCATCAAAATTTTACAAAATAAATTTAAAACTACCTATATGCTAAAACAGCTTTTTTCAATAGTGAATTACTTTTTACTTGGAAAGGTATGTTATTAGGGAAAAATGAGTACTTAAACAATATATGCCTTCTAAAAGATCTTGTTATAAATTGAAATTTATAAGTTATGCTAGATGAGCTGTCAGTATGAATGGAACTTTTTAATTCAAAGCCAGAGATTATGAGGAACTAATTCATGCAGAAAAAGGTAGAATGTCTACTTTTAGATATATTGTTCCCTTCTCATGCTGTTTTTTTAAGGGTGATTTTTTACCTTTTATAATTGTTTTTTATGAAATAAAATAGATTGTTTGGCTATTTTTTCTGTATATTTTAACATGAAGTAAGTCAAAAAGTTTATAAGTTTATAGTTTTTAAGCAAAGGATTATTAAGTTTTTAAATTAATTTTGAAAACTACCTGAGTGTTCCTCTAGTAATATACCAAAAACTGGAATGATTGAACGAGAAAATTTAAAGGATGCAATTTTTTTCCAGTTAGTTTAATGGCACACACTGCTGATCCCCACAAGATAGTGCATCCTTAAACAGTAGTTCGAAGACTAAGGTGAACATCATTAAAAGATTTTTAAAAAAAGGCCACAAATTATGTAAAAAATATATCCTTGGAATAATATACATTTAAACACATTTTAATATTTTCTTCACATTATTTTAATCCAAAAGTAATTACAGTACAGTTAAATAATATAATTCTTGAATATGAAAATTCAGTATATAACACTGTATTCATATAAATAATCAAAAATAAAAAAAAAATCATATATATATATATATATATAAATGCACAAAAATTAAAATGCAAAACTAACGGATATGCTTGATTTTTAAAATCTGGAAAAAAATGAACGGTGCAAAATGGAAAATAAGCAACTTATTTAAATTATCATGATAAAACATATATTTTGTATATTTATGTACAAAAACTTGTGTTTCATTAAGAATATATATATGTTCTTTCCAATTGATCAATAATTTGCAAATAATGAAATTTCAATTACTTTATATTTCTTCCTCTTTTCTATTTCATCAAATAAATTGAGCTCACATAATTCAATCTCAGTTTCTACTGTTTTTAGTAAAGCAAGTAAGTCCTAGAAAAGAAAATGTTCTCATATTAGTGTTACTATTCTTAAACAAATGAACATTATTTTATTAATTCTTTCAATTTTGATACACATACAAACTACACAAAAAATTACAAACACCAATGTGAGTTTGGAAACAAAATAATTCATTTACCTTGGGAGCAAATCTGTGAGGTTCTATCAACTGTGGATGCTTTGATATAATATTGCCACTTTTGGAAAACTGGTCTGCACTTTCATTCTTGTCAGCTTTATCATCTGAATCTTTTTCTTTGGGATCAACACCATCAAGTTTAACATTACTAGGATTATTTTCATTGCTAAGAGATTCTGTATGCAATTTTTTAGAAGGGGGTTCTTCAGTTGATGCATCAATCTGATCTATGTTCTTTTTACCATTGTCATTTGATTGATTTCCATACTGACCAGCATTGGCATTTGATTTTGATTGCTGAGAGTCACTGTCACAACCAGAGGTCATTCGAATGACCAAGAATTTTTTTATGTCCCTGACATCATCAAAAATAGATTCTGGTGTCCTATTGGATTTGATAGAATTTGGACTACCTTGACTAAAATTACTGTGCATGCTTTGAATAGGAGAATTAAAAGCACTTCCAACTTCTGATGATGTATCAGTACTTGATGCACTTGGGGCAGGAGATGTTTCAAATTTGGTTTGTATACTTAAAGGCTTCATCAGATCAGATGATGTATCAATGGATAGAGGTGCCATGAGACTGTCATTTCCTTCAGAAGATTTGATGCTGGGATTTGAATTGTTTTCTGGGGTTGGTACTCTGATTTCTTTATCTGTGGTTCTTGTATCATCATCCGAGTATTCTGAACCACTGTAATCTTCATAATGAGGTTGACAATCTGTCCTACCTGATGTTTTACCTTCCATCAGTGGACTTTTAGCATAATTATGGCTGTCAAGAGCAGCAGGTAATTTAGGATATGGGGAGCTCCGATCTTGATTTTGCGTAGGATTTTTCTGTTTGGAATCCAAGCTTTAATGAGGGTAAAAAAATAAACCTTAATTTAATTTGTATCATCTAATTCAATTTTTAAAAAATTTAACTCTTATCTACTAAAGTCATAAAGCATGTTAAATACAGAAATAAAAGATAATTCTTTTGGTATAAATATATTGAATACACAGAATATATATTACCTATAAGGCTGTGTTGTTTCATCTTCAGTTGAACTAGGTGGTTTTGATTTCATGGCAGCAACAACTGCAGCATGGTCATCTGATGTTAATTCTGGATGAGTTAGCTTCACTAACTTTAAAAAAAATAAATTAACTAACTGTTAATATATTATAGAGCCCCAAGAAAAAAATATAAAAAAATTCATAGTAAAATTTACAACAGAAAAAGCATAAGTTATCATCCCGAATTAATATTTTATCAAATAATTAACATAAATAATAATTGCAACATCACTGCTCATGTTGATCAGAAAAAAATATAAATTAAATGATTTTTTCTTTTTCACACAAAATTTTTTCTGTAATAATTATTGAACAAAAATAATATATTTATGATGAAATTAATGTACTAAACTAGATTTTACACAATGGCTTTGGTAAAAAAAAAAAAAAAAAGGAAATATTTTAAAGCATAATGTGTTACCAAATAATTTTGTAGAAATAAAGCTACAGAAATTTTCAATATGCATTTTAATAAAGCTGAGAGTAAAACTTATATCTTTGAAATGTTCTACTAAAAAATAAATACTTACAATCAGGATTAATACTGAGTAATTTATTACTTAAAAATATTTCTTCCTTAGAATAAATAAAACTAAAATATGGAAAAATAGTCAACCAAAGTTACAAAAATTTGAAGCTATCACTTGAAAAAAAGCACTGAGCAACACCTTTTAGTATTTCAGTTTTACATATATTTATATACTATAGCATATAATCATTCATTTTTCACCTATCTTTTTTGCTACATCTAAATAAAGTACAATATTATGTTGTGATGAAAGTGAAAGTTTAGCTAACACTCTATTTCAGCATTATTTATTTATTTCATTAGAAGAGCAAAATCTTAATATATTTAGTGACATAAATATTCTCATAAATAAATGTTAAAAAAATTCAACTTTATATGTGATACCAACAGGGGAAAAAAAAAGGTACAGTAACTTACTTCGATATAGGGTTCATATTTCTAATATTTTTTTAAAGAAACTCATTTAAAACAAATTAGTAATTAAAAATAAATTATGAATTCCAAATTGAAATTTAGAATTCAAGTTAACGGATCAAGGCTATTAATAATAATAATAAAAAGTAAACCTGTTGCAAAGCTTCCAATACTATCTGCCGATTGGTCTTCAAAGTTCTCAACTTATGTTCATATGCAATCCTTCTATCAGGAACAACAGCCATCAAATTAAATCGAACATCATGGTATGGTTCCCCACCAGTAGCAAGACCTAATCTCTCACTCATAACATGCCGAAATTTTTCAGTCCAATCATCTTCTCCACAAGGACCTATTATAAAATTTTTTACATATATAAATGAAGATCTGAAATGATTGAGATCAAATTTATGAAGCAAAACTATCAAAAAATTAAGTTTACAATAATTTATTTTTACAACAAAAATTTTAAAGCCCATGTCTACTTAATTTGTATTAATTAAAAAAACATATCTTACTAAAAATAATTGTAATTTTAATCATTATAGTTTGGTTAACTTTTTTGATTAGATAATTCAAAACAAATTATTTTTCTGTATGAATATTTAAAAAAAAATCATGTAATAAATTAGTATATTACTATCATAAAAATAATCCCAATTTAAATAAATGTGTAGTGTTTTCTTTGTAATAAAACATCATTAGCACATAGTATCCTTTTCTCAATATTTATGCAATTTAATTAAAAAATATGGCTTCAAGTCAAAATTGTTTGGTGTTTTCATTCCATTATTTATTATTATATTATAATTATTTTAAATGTCTTTTTATTTGCTTCGTATATTTACCCACCACAGATAACTAGTGTGATACAATTAACATAATATTATAAATGCTAAACACAATATGAGAAAAATAATACAAACCATGGTCTATAGGATATGGTTTTAAACCATCTAATTCAAATAATCGTCCACCAATTGGCACATAACTCACAAAATGGAATGCTTCAACAGTTCGTCCAGTTGATATGCCATGTGACTTCTCATGAAGGTTTCTAGGTTCTGGTCTGAAGTATAAAAAAAAGTTAGAGAATTTAGAATCCTAGTTAAAAAAAATTAAAAAAGAAGATTTTATTATGTGTTACAGATTTTATGTTGTTCTCACTTTGCATGGCTATTATGAGCACGGGCTAGTTCTGGTGTATTGCCAATAGCATATCCTTTATTCTACATAAAAAAAAGAAACAAATACATAAAGAATTAAAACAGGGAACAATCAAACTTCTTCAAACATAATTATTTTTTTAATTGAAATTATTTGATGATATTAATAGCAAAACTTGCAAGTGAACAATAAAAAAAAAGTTATGCTTATTCAAAAAATTGAAAACTTAAATTTTTTAATTGTTTTGTATAAAAACAATTTCAATCAAATATACATAGATAAAAGTATGAATATACATTTCTAATTTTTCAGTTACATCAACTTAATTTTTCTGTGCTTGATTAATTAAATATTAAATATAAAACATACACTTTTAAATTACAATAAATTTACAGTATACTTAAAACAAAACTAGTTTTGAATTTCAAAATATTGAACCATAAACTCAATATATCACACAACAAAAATACTTTTTAAGAACATAAAAATTAAATATACATTTTATTATAAAGCATAAAAAAAATGAAGTAGCAAGAGGAAACATTAAAAGAATTTATAATAAACATGATCATATGATTATTGAGCAGAAGATATTTCAATGAAAGAATTGCCACTTTTGGACAAAATTAATTTGTAAAAAGAATCAAATCAGAACATATAACATAAGCTTTGGTGTTAAATGGAAGGTTAAAAACATTACATTATTTTTAGAATGAAATAGAGCTTTACTTATTATAATCATTTACATTTTATTAATACTATGAATTTATTAATATGGAGAGATGAACCATTTTAGACAGCAATGTTCAAAAACATCTTATACAAATGCACAGCTAAATATTTACATAAAATAATAAGCCAATGTTTCACTTCGTAGGATTTGTTCTTAAATGGTCTGAGGAATATAACAATTTATATAAATTTTAAGGTATATAGTTCTTTTCTCTTGATCTAATTAACATATATAATTTGAGATAAAATAAATGGTATCAGTACCAAACCTATTGAAATTACGAGTTAAAAAGAAGAATTCTCTAAGATTCCGGATTCTGGAAAATGTCAAAACTACACAAATCCTACAAAGTATCAATCAACGTGCATATAATTTTATGAAGTTAAGATGACATAATCTATTTGCTAATTAAATTACATACTGATTCAGTTTCTCAAAACAACATTTAAATATATAAGTAAAAAAATAATTTAATTTCAAATAGTATATTGTAGGTAACTATTATATTTTTCTTCTCATAAACTATACGTTTCACACTTTAACAGAATCCCCACATTGAAAGCATACCATTCTCAGTAGAAAAATTTTAAATTACCAAAACCCCTTTCTTGCAATGCATAAGATTATATATTTAGAACATGGTAGCTTCAAAAATTTATCCACTTTTAACATTTAAAGGGAAGAAAGACTGCTCTTGAAAGTGGCTTTGATGATAGTTCATAAAATCTTTAATTTTCAATAAAATAGAAAATAAATATTATGACAGAGAATTAACACCAATATAAAAAATAACATTAAAAATAAAAACCAGTGTGAAATATAAATTAAAAATTACAATGAATTACTGTTGGTGCAACATTGATATGTTTATTATTCTACATAGAAAGGTTTTTGCCTCATTGTGATATCTGGAGGCAATTAATGTGAGAGAAAATATTGTAAACCTTCCTTTATTTGTTAAGATGGATTTTGAAAAGATAGATTCTTTATGTAGAACAAAGAAGTGCAAAAATGAATTTGCAGTACGAATAAACTAATTTTTAATAAATTCATTGTTTTTGTCTTAGATTTAGCAAAAGATCACTACAATAATAATTAATGAACATAAAATAACAGAATATAGTTAAGAAAATAATTTCCTTTCAAATAAATAACGAATAGAAGAAATTTTTCTCTGTAGGATATTTTTCATAACTATATGATACAAAATATAACTTTAAACATTTGAAAATTATGAGAGGCAGCAATAAAACTGCATGGAATAAATATTTCCTTCTGCATTTTAATTTCACTTATTTGTAGAAGTTCATAAAAATACAGTTAATACCTTTAAAAACTATATTCTTTGACAAAGTTAACTGGTTTCTGTAGCTCTTATATATAAATTTTTCAATTAATTTATTTTCATTTAATAATATGTATATTTATTATAGATGGTGAAAGGGAAATTAGCTGTTTATTAAGATAAAGAAAAGAACTCAAAACAAATTAAAAATATTACTTCTGGATTCATATTAGCTGTATGTTCTTTCAATCTTGCTAATGTTGGTCCTAGGTAAATTTTAGGACAGTTCAATAAAACACTCAGCAAAGCATGAGTTGCACAGGAATTGGGCACCATCTAAAACAAGAACATATTACTTTTGTTAAAAATGCAGAATAAAAGGTAAATAAATATGTAACAAGAAAGTTCTCACAAAAAAAATTAAACATTTTTAAAAACAATTTATTTTAATAAAATAAAACTAAGGTATCTAATAAATAGTATGAAATTATAAATACAAATAATCACACACAAAATAATGCTTCAAATAAAAACATGTTTAAGCATGTTATTTTAAATAAAACAGTACATTAATTTATAATACATGCATTCAAAATCCCTTATTTTAAATCAGTCTGCATTTTATTTGTACATCATATAGTGGAAATTATATATAAAATTATTTAATTACAAAATCTCACAAAAAATAAAAGATTGAAATACAATCTATTGAAATTTATTTCTCTCTCACAGTACAAAAAAGTTCATCAATAAAATATTACAATATAATTTCTACAACATTTTAAGTCCTTTTTCCCTTGAAAAAGAGTTAAAAAATCTTATTAAAAGTATAGTAATATAATTATACATGAATTTTAAGCCTTAATAATTTAGGTATAAGTTTTAAGCAAGGCATAAATAAAGTTAGAATTTATTTATAAAGTACAGTTAATTTAATATGGAGTTTCATTCCATCATTTATTATTCTCAGACATCTTTAAAATTAGATTTAATTTTAACACAAAAATTTAACTGGAATAAAACCTGTGTGGGGTTGTGTGAGTGTATTATATTATAAACTTATAACTATTTAAAAACTAATACTTTCAACTTTAATTTAGTCCAGAAATACCTGCTGTGCAAAGAAAATTGAATTTATAGTTTCTTCATCTTCCACAAAACTTTCTTCAGAAGCAGTTACTTTGCGACGTGATCTACGTTCTTCTATCCATTTAAATAAGAAGATAAATCCAAATACTGGTCTGAAAAAAATATTAAATATATAAAATCCTCAACATGTGTATAAAAACTCTTAAAGCACTTAAAAAATAAAATGGTTTAGTTAAAAACTCACAAAAAAAGCATTTGAATTATATATTATTTAAATTTAAATTGCTTCAAAACAAAAACCAATTAATTAAAAATAATTTGTTAATGTACTGTAATCCTTCATTATGTAATTGTTAAATACAACAACTTTGAGCTGTAGCTCTACTAAGCAAACAAATAACTGAAATAAAATCAGTCCCCAAAATAGAATCAATATACAATAGAATCTTATTAAACAAGCATAATACATTCTAGAATCTTAGCCATAAGCAAAACTATTTTTCCATTATATATTAATGTAAAATGCATCTCATGTCATAAAAAATATTCAAAAAAGGTGAGTGAATCATATTCCTCTTTTCTTGTACAGTAGAATGAGTAAATCTGGAATCTAAACTTGATTTGCAGTAGAGAAAATTTAAAAATAATAATAGAAATGATAGAACTAATTTTCAATTTATAGGGTACTTATGTATTATCACCAACTCTATTTATAAGTCGCCAAGTTGGCAACCCCAATTTCCTGTGTTGTACGCACTGAATTGGCATCCATGTGCTTCATTCCATATAATGTCACCAATAGGTTGCAATGGTATGTAAGTTCCTTTATAGCAAAAAAATATCTAATTCTTCTTTATCAAAAATCTTTCGAGAGACATTCATTTTTGCCAATGCATCAAATTTTGATGAAAATGCAACACAAAATGTTTGTGAAATAAATTTGTAGAACACTTAGCCACTGTCTTATTTGGGCAATGCGTCTCAATATACAATACAAACATTTCCTGTGTTTTCAGATTTTCCTAACGTGCCAGAAGATCATGAATTTGCTGTATAATCACATTTTTCTTAGACAAACTCTCTTCCACAATTTCTTGTTATAAAACACAAAGCATATGTACAAGCTCTTCAATTGTAAATGATCCCTCCTTTTCAAAGCATCATGGCATTTCTATAAACACCTCATACTGCCTAGTTGATTGCCTGTCACGTAATTCTTGTACATTTTACTTATTCCTTGTTTTTCTTCTTTACACTTTCTAGTTCCAGATTGTCTTGCCAATTCGCATATAAGCAAAGGTCAGTCAAATGGATTTAATGTAATCTCCTCTGTTCAGCAAACTTACTTTCATTTGCCATTCCTTTGCACAGTGGCATACACAGACTATTTTCATGGGAGGGGTAATAATTTTTTTAAGATGTAGTTGAAACACCTAGATGTTATCTTTGTGTTAAAAGTTTGTTGGTCCACATGAGAGGGTTTAACCCCCAAACCCCAGCCTTGTGTATGTCACTGCCTTTGCATCTCAGTTTCTTTATCAAATGTAAATTCTTATCAGATATTAAGAAACTAAAAAAAGTTTTTCCAGTAACTACTAAATTTTAAATTATTTACTTATAATTTGAATATACGTACTCTGATTATAATAAGTTGTTTCCATCTTTTGTGATTTTTTAAAAATTATAAATAAAAAAAATTCAATACTAGTAATGTATATGTTATATTAGTAAATAACTAAACTATTTAAGCTTAATTTATATTTCTATCATTCTTTAAAAATTTGAATTCATGATTTTGAATTTATCATATACATGACATCTCACTTTCTTATATATATACTAAGTTTATGTAAAAGTAATTACTACAAATTTGGTAAAGTTACTTATAAATACAGAATCTTTACCTAAAAAATCTATATAAATAACATAATGTAATTAATATTTATCTCACAAATTATGGAATACAATTTTCTTAATAGAAACCTTCAAATCATATTAGTGGAAGTATTTTCATTTTGAGGATATGCCAATGCAAGGTACATTTAATGTTTGCAAAGAGTGAATAGGAATTTAACTGTGGCTATTTCTAATTTTCAGTTTTACAATGTCAGCTGATAAAATTAAACAATAACAGAAATAGTCTGAATTATATGTTTAAGTGATTACTAACTATGTTTCATGTGTTTCGGTTAAAATGATTTAAAGAAAATAAATACGAAAAAAAAGTAAACTTCTGACACACAAGAAGAAAGATGGTTAAACAATTACCATGAATATACATACATATACATTACATTTTATGTTCATTAATTTATAAAAAAACATATAATGTTTCTGAATCTGAAAGGAAGATGCTTTAGAAAATATAGTAATCAGTATATGAAAATAAAATTAAGATTTCCTTAGAAAATGATACATTATTTCAACTAATTTTCTACTTTTCCAAATCATAACTAAAAATTTCAAAGTATCTATTGTATAGAATGAGTTGAAAAGAGGCATCGTTCAATTTTAGTTTTCAAAATATATTACAAACTAATAAGTATAACAGTATGTTAAGACATAAGCACCAATCTTACCCTTCTATTGTTTTTTGTAAATCATATACTTCCTCCACTTGAACACCTCTGACTCCAAAATCTTCCAGAAGAAGAGTGAAAAGACCTAAATACGTTTCAGTTAGTAATAATCTTCAATGTTTTGAAGAAATACAAACATAAAAGCAAAACAAACTTAGGTGGTGATAAGAAGTAAATTTATTATAAACTTACCAGGATCGCTCTCGAGTTCTAACCATCCTTCAGTCAAACGATTTAGATCAGCTGGCATATTAATTTAAACATTTAAGTAGACGGTTATTAGATATTAACACAAAATTTCTGATAATCAAAAATAAATAGCAGATACAACGACGCGTACTACGTAGATTTACTCCAACTCTCAGTATAAGATTACATCTGAATTGATTTTACCATGCAACGAGACTGCAAACAAGAAATGTCATACTACACAAGGATACTACAGAATGGAAGAAATCAACAATTTCTTTCAGGTGTTTACACAAGCAAATCAATAAACATAGAGTTATTTAAAAAATTCAATAAACTCAGTATTACATACTGTAGTTAAGCATCCATTTTTGTAATACAATTTTTAAAGTTACTTTATCCCTATCTCTATGTAGCCACCATAGCTCAGTGGTTAGAGCACTGGTCTTGTAAACCAGGGGTCGTGAGTTCAATCCTCACTGGTGGCTTATGCTGTCATTTTTTAATATTTTGCAATGATATTACATGCATGAAAACATGTTTCCTTTGTATCTTTTTAAGTACAAAGCAAGAAAATTGCTTTTTGGTTGTTGGCGTAATTTATTTGTATATAAATTACAAAAAATGCTTTCTTTTTTTTAAAAAAAAAGATCTATGTACTTCTATAGTGTATTGAAGAAAACTTTATAGTAATCATAACACTTTTACATCAAACTTTGAATTTTAATGAAGTTATTATTTTAAAACAAATGAAACTTATAAAATGTTTGCAAGAAATAATTACGAAAGTAATTTATTTGAAACGAAGCTCTATAGCAAATTGCAAAAAAATAATTGACAAAAGAAAATGAATGAATAAATCTGAGTTTGTGCAAGACGAAATCCACCTTTTAAAAGAATTTTAACAGAATAAATTGTAAGAAAAATGAGTTGAAATATTTTTTTAATAGTTGAAATTTTGTAATATATTAATATTGATATACATTACGCAGAAAATTTTTCCAGTTTCTCAGAGTTAGTACACATGGCACCATCTCGTGGTGAAGAAAGATAAAAATTTATTTTTTACTTTGTAATTTTTTAAAATTAAATAAAGAAAATCTTATACTTATGTGCAAACATAACTAAAAAAAGCATGGGAACTATTTAATAATTTAAGTATAGTATTAAACAACATATGAAACAAATTATAAATAATTATCGCATGATTAAGGTATTTTTTTAGCTGGAACCGTGTCACTCCATGTTTATGTTTTAGAACTGAAACATTTTTCTGGTGTTTTAAACAAGTTTTTCGCGTAGTGTTTACTTATGTATGACCTTCTTTAGAAGCAGTAAAACGAATTTTAAACAAATAATTTGCTTGGGAACAAAAATGAAATTCATTAGTTTAATACGAGGGCAACTGCCATGTAACAAATTCAAGAATATATTACTTACTAGAAGTGTTTATATGCATAAACAAACTATTCAAAGAACTTATCATTATGATAATCATTCTGTTGTTGGATCAGATCCTGATAGAAATTCTCCTGAATTTCAAGTAATTAATTGGCTTTGTTATTGAGGATAAGAAAAATTATAAGATGTATTTAAATGCCGACACAAATATTCTTAAAAATGTCTAATGGTATTTTCGAAGAAATAATCAGCATTTTAGACTTATCATTTCATGATTATCGATTGGTTAAAACCTTCAATAATAAAAATAAGAAGCAATTCTCAGAAAAAGAACTATCATGTGTTTTCAGCATTTATCACGGTACAATCAAGCTTAATAGTATGTTCTGCTACTAATATTCAAACATTGACATAAATGTTAAGAAGAAACATTTTCAATTATTGTTTATTTCGTTTAATACGAAGAACATTGAAAGACTGTTGAAATTAAAAAAGTAAATTTATGATGAAACAAATTTTTTTTGTCACTGCTCATTACAGAATCCCTGATTGCAAATTTTATCATTAAGTTTATTTTACTATTCTGTTAAAAAGTTAGGTAACATTTTAAAAAAGCCTAAGATAATATATTATATATTTAGACAAAAAATGGGGTAAATTTAGGAATTCTATCGTAAGATATGAGTTTAAATGATTTGTAAAAATAGATAAAAGGTACTTGTGCATATAAGCATCACTGCAGCAAAATTTACACCATACTAATAGGGCCCTAATATCAAAATAACAAAGATTCTTCCTTGTTTTATTTGAAGAAAAAAGATTTTTGTGGTGCAATTTTGGCTGCGGGGACGCTAATACATTAGTACCTAGATAATACACGAAGGTATTGTAAACTACTGATGTTTCCTATGTTTTGTTGATGGATATTTTAATATGGAACTTCTACTTGTGTTCTACAGATGTGGGGAAAACATTTTTAAAAACACTACTTTTTGTAGTGTAATGTTTATTTTGTAGTGTAATGTAAATGTTTATTTGACTTAAAGATAAAATCTTAAAATCTCTATATTTTACTTTTATTTTAAGCAATAAACTGATGATTATTGAAATCTTTTAAATTCTTTGTATTTTGAATTATAAAGATTTTATGAAAATATGTTTTCTTGTATGTTTTTATGAAAAAGTTGAAAATTTATTGAATTAAATCACCAACATTTATAATTTTATTATAATTAAGTTTTTTAATTTACAGATGGCTATTTTAAATTTAGTATTATTTTGTCATATTTAATAAATGTTATATTTTTTTTCAGGAAAATCATTCAACAATGTTAAGTTTAGTTAATGATTTAAAACAGCTAATTCAGAAAATATCTAAAGGTAAAGTAAACATTTTTAAAATTTTACTATAAAATATAAGTTTTTAAAAAAATCTTTCATCTCTTTCTCTTATGTGTTTGATTCATTTTATTTACTAGTAAATAATTATCTAAATTATATTAGTAATGCAATTGAAAAATAAATGTAATTAAATATTTGGGAAACTATATTAAATTTCATTGTTTCTTCTGTATTATGGAGTGAATTCATTACATTGTAGGTGGTGGTGAAAAAGCGATTCTTCGTCACACATCGAAAGGCAAAATGTTAGCTAGAGAAAGAATTTTAAACCTACTAGATATGGGGTAATTGTTTTCATTTTTAGATTATATTAATATATTTTTAAAATACTTTATTTAGAACAGTTTTACTATATAGACTGTTTTTCTATTTTTAAAATACTTTATTTAGAACAGTTGTACTATATACTGTTTTTCTTTCGTTTCCTTATAAATTTTCTGTAATATAATGGCTTATGCTTATTTTTTTTTTGATGAATTGAAATGCTTACTTAAATTGTTTCATATATTAAATATGCCAGTGAAGTAGAAGGTAATATACATTATATCTTCTACAAAATACATAATACACATTCTGATCTATTTTATTCCTCTTTTTATATAGATGTCGATTTTCCTTTTGTTAATCTTGATTTTTTCCCCATGAAACTGAATGTTTTAATTTTTAGCCTTTTTAATATAATTGTTTTTTTAGGCTACAATTAAGAAATATCATTAAATGTTTTGATTGTTGTATAAAATTCAGTGCATCATTAGTTATTTGTAAGCATATTATATTGATATATAAATATGGGATTGTGAATTTGAAATACTAGAATGTAAATAGGAATTTGCTGCAGTTTTTATAATTGAGAGGTGGCCACAATTACCTAATGGTTATGGTTATGAACTTGCGTCTGGCCATGTTGAAGGGTTAAGAGATATTAAATTTGTCAAGGTTCAAAGTCTTCCTGAAGTTCAGAGAGGTTGATGCCAGCTTAGGTGTTGTCCTCATCACTTGACCATGGCTCAAAATTATGTGGTCTGTCGCCAGTATCATTCACTTTATAACTGGGAGTTCTTGTGTTCTGGAAGGTAATATGGTTTATAAATACTTCCTGAATTAAAGTGATGAATTTTTAAGATTCAATATTGATGATAAAAATATAAAGCAAAAAAGTTGATACTTGTTTTTTGTGACATGTTTTCATGGCAAAGAGCATTACTAATATTCATTAAAATGCTAAATTAAGTGTATTTATACAAAAGTTAAAGATTATTTTATATTATCTGCTTGGATAATATGATTACCGAAACTCTATAGTTTTCATATATCTTCATGTTATCTCAAATTGTACCAATAAATATGAATATTTGTATTTGCTAGAAATACTTAATAGAACTGTATATGGGTAAAATTGTAATCATTTTTATAATTAATAGTAAATTTAAAAGAAAAAAAAGCTATGAAAAACATATTAATATGTTTTTTATCCAGGTCTCCCTTCTTAGAAATTGGGCAGTTAGCTGCATATAAAGTGTATGGATCTGAAGAAGTGCCTGCTGCTGGTGTTGTAGCAGGGATTGGTCTTATTCATGGGTAAATATGATTTTTACAGATATTTTTCGAGTAATCTTCATGTTTATTATAATAGTTTATTTTATTCATGATTGATTTGTATTGTAATAAAAAAAAATATAAATATTTTCTGAGATATTGTTATACAAGTGTAATATAAGATTGTTTAAGATATTATAATACAATAGAGTTCTGAAAACTCGGCCTAATGTAGACTGAACGATTGCCAAGTTTGTGAAAGTACCAGGTTATCAAGAATGGTATTAAAACAGAATAAGTATGAGTGTTTCTTCAGAAAATATTGAACTTCACTAATATGTATTGTTTGCTTGATAATACAACAGAAAATAAACCACCCAAATACTCTTAAACAAAGAAAAAGTAGGTACTTTAGGAAGGCATGGAGCATTTACTACACGAAAATCAAAATTAATGAATACATAGAATGAATAATTAACTTGATGAGTCACATCTCAGAAAAATACTTTATGAGAGCATAAAGCTGTCTTTAATGAAAATTAAGTAGCTGGCTTTGCAAAAACTGGTTACTTTTTTTTAAAGGAATGCGTAATGGCCTTGTCTTCCATACAGCATTCTGCTATTTGCTGTTTCATCGCAAAGACGATGAAAGAACATTAAATCCATTACCAGTGCACCTAGTTGTTCAAAATACTGAAGGGTAGTTTTAAAAACCTTCAGTCCCCATCTATGTGATATTTTAAGAATTTTTATGGTGTTTCCAATGTTAAAGTCTTCATCATTTTCTGGCATTTTTTCTTTAATGGATGTGCATATGGGGTTTTTCGACCTGTAAGGGTGTGGCCAAGTTATCTGTTCTGCCAGGTTATCGATTGCACAGTTTTCAGGACTCTACTATAATAGAAATTTCTTGTTTAAATTTTTTGTTTGAGAAAAAGGTCATTAGAGATAGTGAATTGAGAAAAATATTATTATGTTTATTGATACAGAATTTCTTTTGCTTAAGTAAACTTTATATTAATTTTGTTTGCTTTTTAACTATCTGTAATATAATACCAAAAAAAAAAAAAAAAATTCATTGATAAATGCATGTATTTCATCAATTATTTTGATGTTTTTATGAAAAATATTTTTGTTGAATAAAAATGTGGATGAATATATACAAAATAAGTAATTCTTTGTGAAATCAGGTTTGGGTGCCTCTCCTGGTTATGATTTTAAAATTATTCCAATGCACGGCTTTAACATTTGAAGTCATTGTAACATGAAACAAAATCCCATCTTTTCTGAAAATCAGTGATGGCATCATTGCTAATATAAGGAAAAACATGAAGTAAAAATTAAATAACACCAAAATAAAGGGGGGAATCACACTGACATTATTTAAGAATCTTATGCAGATTTTCTCCTTTATGACTATTCCAGTTAAACTTTTAAATAAACAAAAGGAAATTTTTGTCTACCATTGAAGAGGGAGTTGCCAGCTTAGATGTCCTTCTCGTCATTTGATTGGGGCTCAAAATTATGAGATCTATCTCCAAAAATCCTCATGTTGCTTTATAGTGCAATAAATACTCACTCATTCACTTACCCATCCTTTCTTCCTTTCCATTATTCCAGTTTAGACTTAAAAAAGGAACAAAAATATATTTATCTTGAACAATATGCAGATTTTCTCTTTTTTTTCTGATGAAAATGTCAGTTTAATGTAAAAAAATAAATAGATGTTAGACACTGTTTTCCTAGGTGAAAAGGAGCTTTTACATAACAATAGGGCTCTTTGTCAAAGCCCAGTGGCTGAGTGGTAATGTATCCACTTCCATGTTACAGGTTGAGGGTTCAAAACCTAAGCTAGGCAAGGTTGACTTTGCCTTTTATCCTTTCAGTGGGTTGATAAAGGAGTTCCAAGCTTGCTTGGGAACTAAAGGCTGTGGGTTTTGTGTCAAACTGACCACCTGACTGAAACATCTGCTCATGCACCTCAGAGCCCAAAATCACAAAAACTAAGATGGGCACAGTAGGCCTTGGGCCCCTCTATGGGCTCTTGCACCACTGAGTTTAGTTTAAGGTTCTTTGTCACTCAACCAAGATTTAAAATTATGAGATCCATTGCCAATAGCGCTCACTTTGCTTTTGAGTGGGGTGTTAATAAGAATGAAAAATAATAGGGTTATAAAATATCGGGACTGTTATTTTCGTAAACTTATAATCACTTTTGTATCAAATAATTTTTGTTGCCACAAGATACTTCAAAAAAGAACCAAAGCTTATTCTGTTTAAATTTAACGTAAATATATTAATTAAAAAAAGTAATGTTTTCTTTTTAGTGTAGAATGCATGGTTGTTGCAAATGATGCTACTGTCAAGGGAGGATCTTATTATCCTTTAACTGTTAAAAAACATTTAAGAGCACAAGAAATAGCCCATGAGAATAATCTCCCTTGCATATATTTAGGTTAGTGTTTTTTAAATGTCATTTAAAACTTTTGTTTTTTCTGTATATTATATTTGTTAGGTTGTATTTTAGAGTTTATAGATATATCTATCGTATTTTAGAGTTGAGATGTATCTGTTTGTATTTTAGAGTTTTCATCAATGTTGTTTATTCAACAGTAGGGATTTCAAACATTTACTTTTTTAAATTTTTTAAACTTGTTTTTTTTAAAAATTATTTTTTTAAAGTTGAAAAGAAGTTTTTCTCTAATTTTCTGTTCTATGTAGCAAAGTTATTAAATTGTATTAATATACTTTTTTATAGCATGTTACCCGCATATTGTTTACATATGTATATATGCAAATATATGTAGTTTAGTATAAAATTATTGTAATTATACTAATTTATCTTTTACCGATATGTATAACTGCTTCCACACCATTGGTCTGAGGTTCAAAGCCCGGGCTGGGCAAGGTTGATTCAGCCTTCCATCCCTTCAATGTGTCGATAAAATGAGTACCAAGCTTGATTGGGAACTTTATACTGGGGGTTTCGCGTCAGACTGACCACCTGACCGGAACATCTGCTCATGCACCTCAGGGCCCAAGGTTGTGTATACTGAGTTGGGCACAGTTGGTCTTGGCCTTCATGGGTTGTCGCACCACTGAGTTAAGTTATATGTATAACTAGTCCTTACTGCTAAGTCTCTGTATGTTAAGTAAGTGATCTAGGCACATTAGGTTGGGGAAAAAGAAATCCATTATTTTTGCATAAAATTCAAGACTTTATTTAACATGCTTAGGATTGTCCGATTTGGGTCAAATATGCACCATTCTGTTGTATAATTTGTTGCCATTTTAAAGGTATCTTCATAATGCCTCTCTCATAGAAGTCTTGGTCCTTATTGGCTAAAAACTCTAGTAATCGATTTTCACAATCTTCTCTTGATCCCAATTTCTTATCACTCAGGAAGTTTTGCAATGCAAGAAAATGGTGGTAATCGCTTGGTGCCAGGTCTAGACTGTGTTGGGGATGCATTAAAACTTCCCAACCAAGCTCCCTGAGTTTCCGGCAAGTCACTACAGATGAGTGTGACCTGGCGTTGTCCTGATGGAACACAGCACCGATTCTGGCTGTTTCTGGTCAATCGCTAGCTTCAAACAGTCTAGTTGTTGACAGTAGAGATCTGAATTTAGTGTTTGGTCATACGGAAGCAACTCATAATAAATTATTCCTTTCCAGTCCCACCAAATACACAGTAGAACCTTCCTGACCGCTAGTTCTGGTTTGGCCACCATTTGAACTGCTTCGCCGCGCTTTGATCATGATCGTTTTTGCACAATATTGTCGTATGTGACCCCTTTCTCATCCTCAGTTACCAACCGTTTAACAAATGGGTCGATTTCGTTTCGTTTGGCCAAGGCTTTGCAGATGGGAATTCAATCCATCATGTTTTTTGGTGTTAAATGGTGTGGCACCCAAACATTGAGCTTCTTTTTGAATGTAACTGTGTGCAAATGGTTTAAAACTGTTTTATGGTCGATCTTTTGCTCTTGGGTGATGCTACGACTACTAACATGCCGGTCAACGATTATTTCTGTGATTTTATAGACATTTTTGACAATGGGCCTGCCTGTGCAAGGTGCATCTTTAACATCAAAAATGCCTGAACGGAGTCAACGAAACCAAAATTGCACATAATTAGCTTTACAGTATTGGTACCATAAGCACCAACCACAATTTCAGCCACCTGGCTTGCATTTTCGCCTTTATCAAAGAAAAACTGTGAAATGTACCGAATTTTCTCTTTGTTGACTTCCATTTTTAACACCCTGTACCTCACAACTAAATGGACTAAACAAAAAACAGTAAAATAATTTTTTAGTGTGTAATGTCCCCTTGACAATGAGCATAAATTTGAAATTGTTTGATTGATACTTCACGAGATATCGACACTACAACCATCTACTGAAAAAATAATGGATTTCTTTTTCCCCAACCTAATATAATTACATTCATTTTATTTTTCATATGGAAGTAACCAAAAAAAAAAACTTTTTGAATTTTCATGTAGTTTCCCCCTCTCCTTTAAACAATATTTCGTTAATTAAAAAAAAGTGATTTATCTAAAATCAGGGATTTTTTTAGACTTTTATTTTGAGTACTTCTATAATTACTGTTACTTTTAATTTAAAAAATTTCTGACTATTTTATCTACATTATAATTATTCTTTTACTTTTATAAATGTGACTATGATTTTTTGAAATTATTGTGGGCTGCTTGAATGTTCAATATCATTGTTCTATTTTTTATGTTTGATTCCTTAATGTTTGAAAAAAATTCCTAAAAATTTTATTAGTACTTTATTGTATTATCAACCATATTTGTTGAATACAATTTCTTTTTATAGTTGATTCTGGTGGTGCAAATTTACCTCGCCAGGCTGAAGTTTTTCCTGATGTTAATCATTTTGGTCGTATTTTCTATAATCAAGCTGTGATGTCTTCAAAGAATATACCACAGGTTAGAATTACTTTTCTTGCTTGTGCTTCTAATAATTCCTTGCAAAGATTTTTCATTAATATTTAATAGTGATTTTGTCTGCATTTGTTTTTGTTTTTGATATTAGATTGCCGTTGTAATGGGTAGTTGTACTGCTGGAGGTGCATATGTTCCTGCTATGGCTGATGAAAGTGTTATAGTAAAACAGCAAGGCACAATTTTTCTGGCTGGACCTCCTTTAGTAAGTCAATGTATTCTTTCTCAAAATTAAAGAATACAGAATTCAGACTGAAAATACATTTTCAATTATAAAAATGTACAAATATTATCATGGTTTTAGAGTAATATCCAGTATTGCTGAATCTTTAAAATTTAGAAATATTCAACAATTATTCAGTTTTCACTTTATTGCTAAATAGATTATTTATTTTGTATATTTATGTGGTAAAAGAGATTTGTTAAACAAATATATATATATATATATATATATATATATAAATAAAGGGTGTTTTTTTAGAGGTATAGAACTTTAAATTGCAATAAAACAACGATGTATTATTCGATTGACATGAATTTTTTTTATTCGAAAGATAATCTTGTGGCATTACATTTTAAATATGATTTCTGGCATAGGACTGCCACGGCAGGCTCGGATGTAGTCCAATCTGGACGTCCAATTTTCGATGACCTTTTCCAACATTTGTGGCCGTATATTGTCAATAACACGGCGAATGTTGTCTTCCAAATGGTCAAGCGTTTGTGGCTTATCCGCATAGACCAATGACTTTACATAGCCCCACAGAAAATAGTCTAGTGGTGTTAAATCACAAGATCTTGGAGGCCAATTCACAGGTCCAAAACGTGAAATTAGGCGGTCACCAAACGTGTCTTTCAATCAATCGATTGTGGCACGAGCTGTGTGACATGTTGCGCCGTCTTGTTGGAACCACAGCTCCTGGATATCATGATTGTTCAATTCAGGAATGAAAAGGTTAGTAATCATGGCTCTATACCAATCACCATTGACTGTAACGTTGTGGCCTTCATCGTTTTTGAAGAAGTACGGGCCAATGATTTCACCAGCCCATAAAGCGCACCAAACAGTCAGTTTTTCTGGATGTAACGGTGTTTCGACATACACTTGTGAATTAGCTTCACTCCAAATGCGGCAGTTTTGTTTGTTGACGTAGCCATTCAAGCAGAAGTGCGCTTCATCGCTAAACAAAATTCGCTTATGAAAATCGGGAACAACGGCAATCTCGTTTTGGGCCCATTCGACGAATCTACGCCTTGCTTGATGATCGTTTGGCTTCAATTCTTGAATTGCCAAACCAAACTGAGAATAAATCACTTGACAGCTGTTAAATCGGTCGCCATCTTGGAAAGTAATGCCAACTTAAACTTCTATATCTGGAAAAAAACACTCTTTATATATATATATGTATATATATATATGTGTGTGTATGTAATAATTCCCCCTAGAATCCTTTTAATTAACTCCTATAATAATATTCAAATAATCTTTTAATTATTTGGTTCAAAACTAACACCTTGATCTTAATCGTAATCAACTAATATTATTACATCATAAATCCCTTTCCTGCCCATTGTAACCAATCAGAGTTCTTATTACAAAAATGTCATGTGGTCTTCATCGTCGGGTATAAAAACTGATATCTCTGGGAATCCCGGCTCTCTCACTCCTCTTTTGTCTGCTTGCCTTCATCATGTAATCAGCCAGCTGCAGCGCGTTCTGTGTTTGTCTTTGTCTATGCCATGATATTTGCTTCTTGTTATGTGTAATGCCATCCATACTTGATCTCTATGTGTTTCAAGATGTGAATAAACTGGAGTAATGCCCTACCTTTGGTTCGCTACAGTAATAACATCCACTTGCCATGTCTTACAATTATTTTTACCACTCTCCAGAAATATTATAGAAGTATATATATATTTGATTTCACAAAAAATTGGTTTATATAGGTCAAAGTAACATATTAAAAAATCTTCTGCTCTTATTAATTAGTGAACTCAGAATATAGGAAAATGATATAAAAACATTTTCCTCTGTTTGAATCTGACTCTCTATTATTTAGGAAAAAGTTTTAATATCTTGTTTTAAAATTATTATTTTTTTTTGTATTTACCAAATACTTTTAAAAAAATTATAATGAAAACAATTAAAAAAATATTCAATAACTTTTTTATTTGTTTGATGGACTACTTTAAAAAGTTCTATATTCAAAATTATATAAATGCTTCTTAATAAAAAAAGTCTTTGAGATTTTAAGCAAAGAACTGTCTCATTTCTCTGAAAAATAAATGCTCTTTTTTGTAATTTTTTGAAATAGAAATTTTTTTCATTCC
The DNA here is from genome assembly GCA_019973935.1 of Trichonephila clavipes. Classification (NCBI taxonomy): domain Eukaryota; kingdom Metazoa; phylum Arthropoda; class Arachnida; order Araneae; family Nephilidae; genus Trichonephila; species Trichonephila clavipes. The sequence continues at coordinate 58,320 of BMAU01017748.1, read as the reverse complement.
TTGTATTTCAATTAACTATTAATATAAGATAAAATGGGAAATAATTAAAATGTAGTATATTGCTTATAAAGAGGAATTTGTTTTTGAAAATACAACTGCAGTTTAGTTTAAGAGATATAGATTTTACACAATATTGGGAAAAGCAATTACATTTCAGAAAATCTTTGCGTGAAAGAAAGTGTATTTGTTAAATTTTTGCATTTAAATAAATTTGAGTAGAATGGCAAAATTTGATTAATTCTTAAAGTTATTCAAGTTCATTAAAAAGTAGATACATAATCATAAATGATAATAATATATAATTGATGAGAGTTAATGAATCATATATATATATGTAAAATTTGACCTATGTAAACATATGTTTTTAAAACATTAAGACTGCTCGACAATACACTGGTATCCAAAGTTTAAGGACTTTGTCACTAGCAGACAAGATGGACTGAAAGATCATTTGGAGATGATTAGAATTGGGCATACTAGGTAAATGCTAAAAGGATATAAAACATCCAAGTGGTGCACACTCAGCATTTTTGTGAAAGTATTGTCCAACTTATATTAATTTAAATGAAATCGAATTACTCAGGGGGATATGTCAGACAGAGACAATCCTGTAGGGGATAACTTGTATTAAATGTTGAATTATTGTGAAGTTGAATGAAGGACTGTGGTTGAAGAATTTCATATTGCTCACACCCTTTTACAAATTTGGAAAGTATTTCAAACTACAGGAACATTAGGTCTGATGGTTCTGTAGTGGTTTGTCCACAAACAACTATGGTGGAGAACAATCAGTATATTTTCATACAGATGAGAAGGAACAAATGTCAGAAAGTGGGAAAAATCCCTAGGTACATGCAATTGAATACTGGATGATCAATATTGCATTATACTGATGCCAGGAGTCTTCAAAAATGCCTGGTTATCAGAGATGGTGCCTAGTGGTCGAGTGGTAGTGTATGGTGCTTCCACACCACAGGTCCAGGTTCTATTAGGGATGAAAGGTCAACTCGACCTTTCATCCCTACTGCAGTGGGTTGATAAACGAGTACCAAAAAATCTTGCTTGGGGAATTAAACACTGGGGGTCTCACTTCAGACTAACCACCTGATCAGGACATCTGCTCATGCACCTCAGCGCCCATTGGTCACGTATACTGGGAGGGGCACAGTAGGCCCTGCCCCTCATGGGCTGTTGTGCCACTGAGTTTGAGTTTATCAGAGATAGCATTTTTTTTGTGTGATTTTGGAAACAACAACTGAATTAATCGGCAATGGAGTCCAGAGGAATGGAGAGCAAGTTTAATCTGATTACTGATTCTAGACTCAAACACAATTAGAAAGAGTGGGGAACATGTGCATGTAATAATCCCTTGAATGTATCATTAAAATAGACCAGTAGAGTTTTTTTTTTTGTAGAAGTAGGATGCTTGATACTCCTACTGACCTTTACCATTTTCCAAAGAGTTCTGGTGACATATATTGCTGCTGAAGTTCTTCCTCATCTGTGTCTCTATGCCATGGATCCTCAATTCCTCTTTATTAGCAAGAATGCCCCATATCATCATACAGTGGCCGTTGAAGTGTGAAAATATTTAACACATGGATCATCCCTCAAGTTCCTTGGATCTGAATCCATTTGAAAATGTGGGAGACTTTAAAAAAATGCTTGGAAGTGCATCACTAGCTGCAGAAATGATTCTAGAGTTGTGATTGGTGCTACGAAGGATATGGGAAGTGATGCCTCAATCACTTGTTGACAACCTTGTACTTAGGGTGGTTATATCCCCCACTAAAGGCTGGATTTTCCCTTCTAACCACCTGTCACATGTTTGTCTCCTGTCCTTATATTTCTTGTTTTATTTTGTACATTTAGCCTTTGAAAGGTTTTTTTGTGCTATTTTCAAAGAAAAACTGACATTTTTATCATTAATGTTTTGTTTATTAATGCTGCTTCATTTTACTTTTATTTACATGATGACTTCATTTATCAATTTTTGTATTTTTCTCAGAAATATATTTTTGAAGTGTATTTAATCAAATAGAATATAGTTTATTCTATTTTATAAGCACATTCTATATGCAATGAATTTCAGTGTATTTTTTTTGGAAAAGTCTTTGTTAGAGCATGCGTAGTGGGTGCCGCGCGGTGGTGATTAAGTCTATTAAGCGAAACGCGAATTAAGAGTTTTCAGAGTGTGTGTGGGAGATCAGACGAGCAAGAGCGCAGAATTACGGTGCCCATCGCAAGCGTTCCGACATACTCCCTGAGCAACCGAGTGTGAAAATAAAAGAGTTGTGTCAACATCCTCGTCTGGTTTCCTGAGACAAAAACACATAGGAACCACTCCCCAACAGTCTTATAAGCAAATATTAACTGGTGGACCGTCAGAAATTTGTAAAAAAAAAAATAACACACACCAGGAATGTAAGCAACCCTGATTTCCTATTTTACTTTAAACTGATAAGTTATTGGTAATGTTGTGTGTTTTTGAACATGTAGGAATCATTTTTGAATTTTTAAATTTCTTGTTTTTATAAATTTTATAATATTGCTGATAACTGCATTTGGTAATTACTGGTTATAGGAACCATGAAGCAAAACTTGGTTGCATATGGAAAACATGCCAAATTTTGGCTTTTAGTTGGGTATTACAAATAGGGGTGCTATTTTAAAATATTTTCAATCTGTTATTGTCAATTATTTTAGTTTAGTACTATTCTGATAAATGAATTTTTCCATTATTTCGCTACAGTGATGAAATGTATAATTTTCCATTGAATGAAAGAAGCATAACAAAATTTTTTTAATAGAAGGAAATTTTACCTTACTAGCTTTTTTTGGACCAAACGGTTGCACCTTGCAGATGGAAGCAGGCAAAAAATGTTGTTGGAAGTGTAATTTCATTGGTTATCAGCATAGGTTTCTGTGTGCACTGAATTGGCTCTTTGGATTAGCAGAACCCTTTAAACTAATAGCTTTTAGGGTGAAGAACTGACTTAAGTGTCATGGTGTCAATGTCAGAAAGATTTCAGCGTAGAAACAAATGTAGGTTAATAATATTGCCAATGTTCGTGTTGGCGGCAACTCAGAAGAGTAGTCATCAATTCATGACTGTTTATAACTGATAAGTTCCCCAAATTCTACTTGTGATATTATATGTTCTTATATATTATATATGTGTGTTATTATATGTTCTTATATATATATATATATATATATATAGAATGGTATTTGTGTTCATTTGGAATATCCTTGTTTAACTTTATATTAGAAAAAATGCTTTGCACTTGCTGATTTCACTTGAACAATAACAATAAGCTATTTTAGTTGTAAAACTAAATTCTAAGTATGATTTAGTTAATTTACTGAGAAATAATTTGCATAATAATTTAGAAACTAGAATTTCTGTTATTTATATATTTAAAAAAAGAATTAATATAAATAGGAATATTTATTTAAAAATAATGTTTTAGCATGTTTTATCTATAAAATTTAAAACTTTTGATCAAATTTTAAAATAAAAACTTCTGTAGAAATTTAAACATTTTACATGCTTTTCCCCCTCATTTAGGTTAAAGCTGCAACTGGGGAAGAATTTACTGCAGAACAATTAGGAGGTGCAGATTTACATTGCAGGTTTGTATATAATCTTAGTTTCATAGGAATTTTGAAAAAAAAAAAAAGAGTTTTTATTCTGTGTCTGTGCTAAACACAAGTATTACATATTTTTTTCCTTCATTGTTTTGATAGTCATTTCATATTTTGCTTTAATGAATTATTTGAAAGTATTTTATGAAATGTTCTTTATTTTCGTATAGAATTAACGATCAGCGTATTATCTATATTAAGGTATTCTTAATTGGAGAAACAAAATTGTTTAACCCATTTTTATTTTTATGTTTAAGCTTTGAAATATGTAAAAATATCTTTAAAATGATTACAAATATAATGATTTTGAACATTATTATTAATGATGATATTAATCTCAGAAATAAAATAGTCTTTTTACTTATTTATACTTATAGAAAAATTAATTTAAGGAAAACATGTAATTACTTTTCAATAGTAATTAATTATTTTTTAAAATTTTATTTGCCTCAGTATTAATTATTTCATTTGCTTTCATTCTTTGATTATTTTTAAAATATTTGTTTTGAATAACTTCCTAAAAACTATTATTCTTATTTATCTATGAGTTTGTAGGTATAATTTCTTTTGATGATACTTTGCATTAATCTCATGATGGTCATTAATTGCTGTTAGTTAATTAATTGCCTGTTTTAAACATGATTTTGTTGTCAAAATTAATTATTTTTATTTGTTAGGAAATCTGGAGTTACAGATTATTATGCCATAGATGATGAACATGCCTTGCATTTAACCCGCAGAATTGTTAAAAATTTAAACAGAAAGAAGCCATCTCAAGTATGCTTAAAAATATCATAATTTTTATAGATAAAAAAATTCCAGTTTATTGGCAGTTCAATATTTAAATTATTATAGAGTTAAGATTTTAACGAATTACATGTTTACTTCATTATGCTACTTTATAAAATGTTCATTAAAACTGATATACTGTTGCTTTTCTTTTAAAAATTGTTAATATTTTTAGATTTTTTTAGTATAATAAAAATTCAGTTACATTGAATGAAATATCACCAAATTGAAATTGCTTTTTGTCCTCGTTTTCAATTTCCTATGTTGAATTTTACATAATTGCAGTATCTATTTTTAAAGTGGTGTTTTTTTTGTTTGTTTTTCTTTTTGTAAATTTTATTACTAGCTCAACATCTTGCCATCAGAAGAACCCAAATTTCCTTTAGAAGATATTTATGGAATTGTAGGAGCAAACTTAAAAAAAACTTTTGATGTGAGGGAAGTAAGTAAATATCTTTGTTTTTAAATCATGTACTGATAAATATTACGTGTGAAAGTCAAGACTGTATTCTAAACTTGAATATTCTTCATTTTATATATAAGTTCAGCTTTTTGTAGTGTTATTTTGATTAAAATATTTGTTCAATAATAAATTTTAACATCTCCTAATCCCCCCAAATTTTTATGTATGTGAAGAATTGAAATATTTAAAAATTTTGCTTATGAAAGAAATCTTACTTTTCTAGCTTCCTTGTCTTCAACCAAATTGTACTTTGTTGAAATATTGCCTATTTCATTTTACTTAAAGTGATATTTCAGCTTGCACACAATCTAGAATTAATACAGAAATTTGCAATTATATATTAACAGTAACTTAATGGTTTTATATATCAATACAAGTACACACAATGAAACTTTTCAAAATTAACTATGATCAGGATTATAGCAATAAATTGAAATTTTATTCAACAAAAGTTGCATTATTTTAATAGTCTTGTTTAAATTATATTCTTTTTACAATCACATGTATTTCTAATGAATATTTGCTTTAAAATGGTATATTTAGTCATTTAAAAACACTTAAAATGCTAAATATATATATTTTTTAAATAACCTGTTATGAAGCTATATAAAAATCTGTCAAAATTTTTAGTTTTGTCTGATAAAACTTTTTGGATGTTGATATGGAAAAAAATTAAATTGTTAGTTCTTATTGTTAATTAACTTCTTTCGGAATTCATTTTTGTGCATAGAATACTGTGCTTATTCATGTATATCTTATTTAAAATGAAATAATTAGTTAATACTGTTGCTGCTCTTATCATAATTATATATTGATTGTACCAGGCAGCAAAGATACTTCTCTCAACCTGACAAATCAAGTTTGAGGTTAAGTGCTTGGGTTATGTACATGTATTGAAAGTTGTCCATTTATTATTATTTATCTCTTTCTCATTAATGTATGTTGTCCATATGTAACTTAGATAAATTAAGTTATTGTTATGTTAAGGGCAATTTGTATTGAACCCAACCAAAGGATCTGCCACAACTGGCTTAACAACTGACACCCAATGTGTAATATTGAATTTACCAAAAAAATAGAACAAATACTTTTCTAAATTAATTCACATCTCTATAATCTATTTTTTTTTAGAATCTCCTTTATTTAATTATAAGTTTTGTAATTTTTTTAGGTTATTGCCAGGATTGTTGATGGAAGTCAGTTTGATGAGTTTAAAGCATTGTATGGAGATACATTAGTAACAGGTATCCATATTATTTTCTTGTGATACTTTTATTATGTTTATTGAATAGGTAAAAAGGCATTACTTTAAAAGTGTTTTAGCTTTAGTATGAAAAAAATTTGGTAAAAATAATTATCATCATTGATAAAGAATTTTGTAGTAAGAATACCATCAATAAGGGATAAAATTTCTGTCTAAAGTACTATATCTTTCGAACTATCTGAAATATTTTTACACAAGCATTCGAGTTGATACAAAACACATTGCTGCTGCAACCCTATGCATCGCTATTATTTGTTTACAATTCTAAAATTCACCAAGATATGGCGCCAACATGCCAAAGTTTACATGGGCATTAACCTCACCCGACCTGGAAATCCTCTGGATTTCAAGTGATAATTAATTTTTCCAACTATCATAATAAATTCTATTAATACAATAATATACAAGAAAAATGCTAATAAAACATACCGATACAAAACACATTGCTGCAGCAGCTCTATGTGTTGCCATTATTTGTTTACAATTTACAATTCTAAAATTCACCAAGTGGCGCCAACATACCAAAGTTTACATGGGCATTAACAAGTCTCTTTTGATCTAAAATTGGAGAATTACCCAGAGTAGATAACTCTTCATCCTTGACAGGCATTTAAATGATAAATCGACCAGTACAATCACGTGTATGTGTGTTTCTAAAATGCATTTCACAAAATTCTTCTTCTTTACTTAAAGGCTTATCCAGGAGGATTTCCTCTACTTCCCAAAGTTTCTTTATGCAATTATCCGTATTTTCTGATTCTGAAATTAAGAAATAACTACTTTTATGGTAAATTAGATTAATAGATCCACTGACAATAAATCCGAAAACTAAATTAATGAGGGTTAAATTATCTGATATTACTTTTTGACCATCTTTTATAATTTGGTAGAAAAGTTCTGTTCCTATAATCATACCTATTTTACTGTGTTCATCAAAACTAGGGTCAGCTATTATAGAACGATTAATATAATTAAACTTTTTAATACTAAGATTAGGTTGGGTGGAAGGAACAAAATCAGTAATGCTAGAAACAATTAGAAAATCTTGCGGGGAAGTATAAGAGAAATCCTTATTACTAATAAAGCATTTTTTATTTTCCATTTTATGTTTTTTAAATTTTCACTTAAACCGCTGACTGTGAGATTTATTTTTTTCTTTTCAAGACCAAGTTTTGAAGCAAATTGAAGGGTCATGAAATGCAATTGAGAAGTGCTGTCTAGAATTACTCTACCCCAAACATAACTGTTCAACACCGGAGACCAAATACCCTCTATAGCAGTGGAAAGAAAAATGAATTTATTACTACTTTTATTTAGAGAAGAGAATGTCTGAATTGTTTGGGTTTCGCTAGGATTATTTATTACCGCTTCAGGCCTAGGAGAAAGGGGCGCCACAGAAGGGGAGGCGGCTGAGTAACTAACTCATTCGAAGAGGATCTTTCTGCACTGGAGTGATTGTTTTCTGACCTACATAACAAATAATTGTGTTTCCCTTGGCATAATCTGCATGTGTACTTTGATTTACAAAGTGCAACTTTATGATTGTTATTTAAACAATTAATGCAGAGTCCATGTTTTTTAACTATATTAAATCTTTGCTAGGGATTCATTTTTTAAAAAAAGTGTGCAATCATACAAACAATGTGTTGTTTTGCACAGCAAGTAATTATTATTAGATTTTACCATGAAACTTTTGCCTTTATTTGGAAATGGAGTTTTCAATTTTAATGGAGGTCCCTGAACTCTATGCAAATTTTATTATATTTGGGTTCTATTTTGCAAAAATTCCAAAACAATTGAAGTTAGGCTTATTTTGTACAACTTCTGGGATTCGTTATCTTAACTTTTGGATAATGATATTTATTAAAAACTGGTGAGTGAGAGCTCATTAGTTTCTAAATGCATAAACTTTAAACCTCTTAGGATTTTATTTATATCATCAATTAAGTTCCTAAGACCTTTAGATGATCCAATACAAAGCTTTTCAAAATTTAAAATATTCATAATATGAGAATTTATTATTAGGCATTTGTTCTCATATCTTTTAATTAAAATAGTCATTAATGACTCAAACGTATCTTCCAAGGTTTCGATAGTTCTTGCTTCACCTTTGAAAGAAGAACGTAAATAAAACAGTTTTTGCGTATCATTTAGCACTGAATTATTTGTAATTAGGCAATCAAATTGTTTTTTAAAATCACTCTAATTTTCTATTACACCATGAAATTCGGGTAGGGTTACATCAGGTAATTTAATGAAACTAGATTTTGGATTATCATTATTACTTAAAGCAGTATTACAAATAGATACATTTTTAGAAATATTATCATGCTTTAATAATAAAGCTTGTAAGCCTACCTTTATTTCTTCCAGATTTTCTTCCATTTCTTCAAAAGTCAATTCCAAATTTGGTAATTGTGTCTCTTCTACAACCTCATAATATTCTATTTTCAATGATTCCATTCTAGAAAACATTTCTGAAACACTGTATAATTTACTTAGAAGCAACAATCTTTCTGCATCTGAAGCTTTATCCTTTAAAAAGGATTGCAATTTTGTGATATTTTGGCTATACAACTGCCACAACGATGATTTAGAGTTTTTATTTTGGAAAGCATTTCATTTGATTCAAGATCTTCTGCTCCTTTCATTTTACTAATGAGACTAAGAATGCGTAATTTAACAACAACAAATAATTTTAAATTCTACGCAACTTTCCTTGTGCTCTGGGGGACCACAATGTTGGGCTATTACTTTAAATTGATTGTACTTGAAATTATTATTTAGAAAAATCCAAATTTTATTAATGTGACTTCTAACATGAATTCTTTCGAACAATCTGAAATATTTTTACACAAGAATTTGAGTTGATATACAAAACACATTGCTGGGGCAACCCTATGCGTTGCCATTATTTGTTTACAATTTACAATTCTAAAATTTGCCAGGATGTGGCACCAACATGCCAAAGTTTACATGGGCATTAACACTATACTATTCGCTTATTTGATATGAATTATTTCAAAGACAGGGATAATCATTACTTTTGATATTTCAAATGAATATTGAAAAAATTTGAAGTACAGTGAAATACTTTTAACGTGAAAACACGTAGGACGAAATATTATTTAACAAGAAATAATACAATGGTCCCAACATACTACTATGTATTTTCATCTATTTTTTTCTCTTAATACGAAACAAAAACCGCTTAACACGAAAAAATTTATCTTCTGAGTATGGAAACTGAGCCAACACTTAATGAAATGTTTGAGAAAATTTCTGTATTAGACTATCCTACACTGTATCATTGGAAGAATTTGTTGCAGTTGATGATGATAATGTGTGTACAGCTCCAATTATGGTAGACAAAGACATTTTGGAATTTGTGCAAAGCTAAAAAAATATCATTGATGCAGACTCGGACAACAAAAAGGAAATGAATAATGTAGCTCCTGTTCTCGTATGATCCAAAATGAAGAACTTTATGAAAAGTATGCACTGTTATTTAAATGCACATTCCAATGATGAATTGAATAACAAAATGGACAACATTGTACAATTAGTTCACAATTTAATGCTAAAAAAGACAATGTAAAGAAAACTCAGATTATTTTCCAAAAACTCAATAAGTGTTTTATTTTTCAAAAAACTTGGAAAATTTTGAATTGAATTTCATTAAGATCTTGTGAATGTTTTGGTTTCAATCATTTTTATTAAATATATGCAAAGATACATATCTATGTATATAAAATGTTCTCTAATAAACTAAATTTTGTGGAATATATGTTTTTGCAGTATCCTTTAACACAAAATTCTTTTAACTTGAAAAAATATTTCAATCCCCTCAGTTTTGTATTAAACGATTTTCACTGTATTATATATACAAGTTTCTTTAATTTTTTGAAAGGATTAGTTTCTCAAATGCCTCAAATTTTAAAAGCTTCTTCAAATTAATTTCTTTATAAGTTAATATAAGATAGAGACATCACTTTTTTAATGTTGTAGAAATGCATTGAATTTGTTATAGAATCACATTTTATTACTTGTTGTTTAAATATACTTGTATGTTTTAACTTTCAATAAGTTATACTTTGTCATCATTTAATTATAAATTTTAAATAAGTATAAATACTTTTTTTTTGTTTTCCATTTATTATTTTGTGTGTTTTAGAAACACTGAATGCATGTATTGATTCAAACTGTCCATCTTAGGCTTTGGACGTCTTTATGGTTATCCTGTTGGCATTATTGGAAATAATGGGGTTTTATTTTCTGAATCTGCTCTAAAGGTAATATATGCATTATTTTTGTAAGTATTAAAATAATTTTTTTTTGTTAAAATATGCTATATATAATTTGATAGCCATCTTTTTATGTAACATGACTAATATTTTTACCATATAATGTTTTTGAATGAAATATTGGAATTATCATATATTGCTTTTTCTGGTACTATTTTATAAAGTTAGTGGTGAATTAAAACTGTTCTAATCATTGAACATGTTATGTGTTCTTAACAGGGTATTTTATGAAAATATTTTGTTATATTTTTGGAATGAGATCAAAAGCTTGCATCATGTTGCTATGAAAATGTAATTGAAGTTTACAAGAGAGTAACAATTAATTGGTACAAAGTTTTGTGATATATAATAATAATATAATTTCTTAGTATAAGTGGTTCTGTATATCAGCTACTAAGGCAATAATTTTGTTCTCTTTTTGTGAAAAGTGTTAAAAAAGAATATGAATGTTGATTGTATCATACAGTGAAAAAAACACTGAATATTTACAAAACTATTTTGATTAAAGAAAACTTGTTAATAACGATTACTATTGCTCTTTCCCTATTTCTATTGTTTTTTAGTAACATGATATTTTACCAAATCATCATGTTAGTATCTTTGTAATGAGCTTTATTTTTTTTAGTATCTTGTAAAAACAATCGACACTGTGAAATTTTCATTGGTATTCAATTATTATTAGTGTAGAGAAAATGTAGTAATTTTAAATTAAATTTTTAACTCTTAATTTTAATAGTATGTATTCTTTCATTAATATAATTCATCTCAGAATTTTATATTATTTACTGGTTTTTTTATTCTAATTCTGTTGATATTTCGATTATTTGTAATGTATGAAAGGAATCTCATGTTTATTACTTTTTTTATTTTAGGGAACACATTTTATTGAATTGTGTTGCAGAAGAAAAATACCTCTTATATTTTTACAGAATATTACAGGTATATTTATATTCCTTTTTCATTTTGTGTAAAAATATAAATTAATAAAATTGTTTAAAAAAATGTGTTAAGTAGTACAAAACTAAAACACACACACACACACACAACAATGTAAAATTGAATAATTTGTAGGCCTTATTTTCAGTTACTTTTTTATTTATGTATGATTCTTCTGTATATTATTTTTTAAACTTAAAAACAATTTTCGTTTGTTTTTAGCTTAAATTAATGTATAATAGTAAAAGAAAATGTAAGGAACAAAACTGATTTTGAAAAAAGTATATTAATATAAGGACATACATATACATTAATGTATTTCTAAATGTGTAAGTTTTTAGGAGAAAGTATAGAAAGGAGTAAGTTTTTAGAAAATTGAAATGTTAGGCCTTAATCATAACAGTTTAAAAGGAATAATTTTCTTAATTTAAAGTATTGTGTGTGAATGGGAAATAAAGTAAATCTGCAAGTTGGAAGTATGTGGTAAGTACTGAATAGACAACATAATACAAGCTGATTCTGAATATGATAGAGCATTTATAAAAGGACAAATATATTTCTAGTTTATTACATGTAAATTATTAACATAATTTAGTAAGCAGTGCTCCATTTTTAAAATTGTGGTTATGGTATTCAATTATATTGTTGAACCATTACATAGTTTCTGCTGACGGAGTAATAAGTTATTGCTTTTGAATATAATAAATAATACAATTATTGAATGGGGTATATTCAGATTGGAAGGCTATAAATGGAAAAATTGCATTATATATTTTTTATAACTTATTTACATAAGAGAAATAGAGGTTATATGCTTTAAAAAAATGAATTGATTGTTAGCATTTTGAAATTTTCTGATTTTTAAACAAGCACTTCTATGACTTAAAAATTTACTAATAAGAAGAAATGCTAAATACATATTGTTTTTTAAAACCTACTAAGAAAGTTTTTTTATTAATGTGTCAGGTTTTATGGTTGGAAGGGAAGCTGAGGCTGGTGGAATTGCTAAGCATGGGGCCAAAATGGTAACTGCTGTTGCTTGTGCCAAAGTTCCAAAATTTACAGTGATAATTGGTGGTTCCTATGGTGCTGGCAACTATGGAATGTGTGGGAGATCATATTCGTAAGTTAACATTTTCTAAATAAAGTATTTAAGTTTAATTTTAAGAAAATTAGATTAATTTAATGTTTCATAAATGAAACACATCTCATTAATATGGAATCATCATTATCTTGAAGTTACTAAAATTATATTTATCAGAAAGATAAGTTTTGCAAATATTTTTAAAAAAATTATGTTTACATTTGGGAGTTATTTACAAGATTTTATTTTGAAAAGTCGAAATTTCTCTTCAAACTTCTAAATCTTATAACATGAATGTTAAATTCTGTATTATTTCCTGCCTCCCCCCTTAATTGAAAGTAATGTAATATTTTTGTTATTTTAAAACATAAATACATATCTTATTGGATAAGGATTTCCAAGATTTTTAGCCTTGGAGCCACACTGTTTCTTCCGTCGACTCCTAAGGTCCTAATCCTAGATAAATCATACAAAAAAATTACTGTAATTTTAAAATATGTGTAAATTTTTGCTTGGGGAGAGTTTTTTGAGGTATTTGTAATACTTGGAAAGAACTGAGGCCCACCTACAGTACATTACATATTGCTACAACCATGTTAAATGTAAAGCCATGTGTGTGTGTGTGTGCCATCTTGCAGAGTTGAGAAGTTATACGTAGGACATTGTAAAGCTGTAGTAATACAGCACCATGTTGTGGATAGGTGCAACTAAGCAAAAACACACATCAATTATGCTTGGTTATTCAATGTATACATGCCATTGTGTAGTGAGTGATGGAGCTAAGACATGTTCTAGAAAGGTTATGCTGTGGGATTACTTGTCTGGAAGGCTCAAGTACTTTCAAGGGTTTTTAAATATTTATTATTCATTGAGGACAGAAGGCATCAATACAAGACACTACAGAGTTGGAGAGTTCCAAATTTTTATTTTCACAATCTAAAAAGTAACAACTTAAAAGTAAAATATAGTGACTAATAATAGTATTAATTAACATTATTTTGATTTGAAGCTATATACCTTTTATGAGGATTTTGATAAATAGGGGAATTAAATAAAATATAGATATTAAGTATAAAGCATTTAGAGAATGATGGAAATAATTTCATGACTAATGTGTATAATTTCCATAAACAATTTCATTCCACCAAGAATTCAATGTAAAACACCAGTATGAGACCAAATATTCTCAGAAATATAATAATGTTTGCTATATATAACAATATGTGAAGCATTAAAATGTACTTAAATTTATCCATCTGTCTTTATTTTTTGCTACTCTGAAATTGTGATTAGTGCTTCACACTGTTAATTCATTATAATACAAAAGTAATATCTAGAAAATGAAGATATAGTTTAATGGAAGGTTAACAGTTTTACATTTTTATTAGTCAAGAGGCATTTTTTTTAAAACCTTATAATTCTAAATTAGAATTTAAAGTAATTTTGTTTATTGTGTGTTTCAAATTTTATAAGTTTAAAGGCATTTGTAAAAATGTTCTTAATGAGATGGGGGGAAATCATGTAATAATTAGAAGTATGTAATATTAAATAACTAAATGTTTTTTATTTCAAAAATAATTCTTCATAAAATAACTTTTTTTCTATCTTATCAGCTAAAAAGTTTAATATCATATTTGAAGCATTAGTTATGCCTTAATTTTTATTCAGTTCAAGACTTATTTTATCATGAGATACTTAAAATACTATGAATTTCATTTGTACTTATTTTTAATATTTATAAGTGGATACATGCATACTTATGAAATGTCTTAAATACTTTATTTTTAGACCAAGATTCCTATATTTGTGGCCTAATGCAAGAGTTTCTGTAATGGGTGGTGAACAAGCAGCCAATGTATTGGCACAGATTACACAGGATCAAAGAAAAAGAGAAGGAAAACCAGTAAAATGTTTTTTTTTTGTATTCTTAAAAATAAATTTTAGTGTAATTTTGTTAAACAGGTTTATAGAACCTATATTTCTTGTGTTTATTAAAATTTTGATTGTGTCCGTTTTGTGTTTGCACCATTTACATTAATTTCATGTACTTACCTTTTATGCTGTCAAATAGGCCAGCAGGTATGCACCAAGGCGTATTGAGATTTGATACTGTTACTAATAAGCACTGGCACTATATATGCTGCATTTAATTCAACAATTAACCCTTTGATGATCATGAACGAGCTCAGCTTGCAATCGAGTAGTGCTTCTGAATGCGCACAAACGAGTTCAGCTCGGGCGCAAGATTTCGACCGAAATGGGTATAAACGAGTTCTACTCACGTAGTTAAACCTTTCCCCAAAGGGCGCTGACGAGATGGACTCGTTCAAGGTCATTATTCTGCATTGATTAGGTTACAAACGAATCCTACTCGCGAAATTTAGTTAGTTTTACTGTCTACAGATGGCAGTACGGGTTCCATGAATTTTTCTTCATAATGAAGGGTTTTTTTTTTACGTTATTCTTTTTATGCGTATTTTGGTGCGTTTTTTAGACTGTTTGTAAAGTAAAATGGCTCAAAAGCGAAAATTAGATTATTATGATGATGATTTTGATTTCGATACAGAAAGCTTATCAAGTTTTGAGTCTGATGAAGACTTTGTTCACAGCATATCAAGCTCAGAAGACGATACAAGCGACGAGGAAAATTTTTCGAGTGTTCGACAGTGGTGTAAAATTGATTCAAGTTCTCCCGCTCCTAGCCGATTTAGTTTTACTGGTGATGTGGTTACTATTTAATAATGATCATTTATTCATTATTTTAAAGTACTTAAAAACTGTTATTTGTGTACTACAAATACTTTAAGAAACCTTTAAAATGCATGAGGCGAGCTATCTACGGCATCGCCGTAGAAGGGTGACATTTTCGGAAGAACGGCGGGGAAAAACAGCTGCCACTTTCGACTACTGCTTACTCATAATACTGCACAAATTAACTAAACGAAAACTGCTCCTTTCCCTAACCGTCAAAGGGTTAATGTCTTGACTCCTTACCATAGAAAATAAAATTTCAGAGAATCTCAAACAATCCCGATATATATGTCTGATCAACACAGGTGCTAATATTAGTCTGAGTTGAAATGTTTAGGGATTAACTGCTGAAATTATATTAACCTGATATAAATCTGTATTTTTTTTTTTGTGGTATACAGTTTGAAAAAGCCACTGCTAAAATAGTATTCTGCAACAGAACTTTACTTTGAAACAATCAGAGCCTTCTCATATTTAACTAGAATAGACATCTTTATCAACATAACTTACATGACAATTCCTACCTGCTCTTTGTACTTCATTTACAATTATTTGTTTGTGTGGTTAAAATATGTTCAAGCAAATACTATTCTCTCTCTTTTTATTATTATTATTATAAAAATACATATTACATATAGTTAAATAATTATGGATATCCCCATAATTCAATGAATATTCAGAATGAACACATTGAATAAAATGCTATGACTTCCTGTAACATTGTTTTGAAGATGCATTATTCTGAAAATATTATATCCATGAAAGATAAAAAAAAGCAAGTAAGGGATGTATGTACATAGGTTTTGGATGAGATGCTTTCTTTTTATTTGTATTTTGATGTTCCAACAATTTTAATAATTATTTAATAACTACTCTCTCTCATCTTAATCTATTAATGATAAATATACTATTGTATAAATTAACTTTATTTTGTTTCATTTAATTAATTAACTTCATTTAATTTTATTTTATTGAATTGAATGGTTATGTGGGGGAGAGCAGCTTACTAAGATTTTTCTTTATAATTTATTTTTTCTGAATTTTTGATTAATATATATACATATATGTATTGTAATATACAGAACTCTCATAATTAGAGTTTATTTATAGTATGTAAAAATTAGAACTAATGCTTTTATAATTTGTGTGACTTTCTAAAATAATAAGTCCAGTTTAATTTCAACTTTTGTTTTCATATTTTATAATTTTTATTTTAGTGGAGTGAGGAAGAAGAGAAAGCTTTAAAACAACCCATAATTGAAAGATTTGAAGAAGAAGGCCATCCTTATTATTCATCTGCAAGGTATAATAATGTACTATTTTTTTAAAGCAATCATATTTATGGAATTAGGAAATAAATTATCTTGTTTTAAAGTTAACGTTTTTCTGAAAAAATTTAAAAACCAAGTTTTTATTACACCATTTGAGCTGATATCTTTCTCTTTTGAAAAAGCATTAGTTATGTATATTTATATGAAATAAGGTTAAGAATTAATGCATTAATAAATTTTTGATTTAATATAATGTTTAAAAGAATTAAGTTTCATTGAAAATAATCATTATGAATTTCATTTTGTTGAATGAATAATTAAAATAATTATGTTTATAAGATAGAAATTTTGTGTAATTATATATATATATATACTGACATGGACAAAATAAAAATATCAATAATTACCAATTTTACACATTTTTTAGTTTATATATTAAAGAAAAAACTACAATAAATTTAAAGTTTTAGTATTAATTCATGTATGTTTAAAAAAATTTCATGAACTTTTAAGATTGTGGGATGATGGTATAATTGATCCTGCTGATACAAGAAGAATACTTGGTCTTAGTGTCAGTGCAGCTTTGAATTCTCCTATACAAGATACTGAATTTGGTGTGTTTCGAATGTGAAGAATTTGGCTTGCTTTTGAAAGACGTATTTGTGTATTTTATCTGATTATAGATGTATATACATATATCTTGTTTTTGATGTGAAGATTTTTTTGTATTTATATATTTTTGTATTGGTTATAATGTTTGTAAAGTAAAATAGTTTTTGAAAAAAGAAATAGTCTTAATCATTTAAATTAAAATAGATTTTCATGTATTGTTCTTTAACTTATTATTTTATTTCAATGATAAATTATTAAATATTCTGAAACACAGTTAATTTTAGTTTTCTTAGATAATCTTGTATTTTCAATTTTAATCCCTTCTAAATGGATCAATTCCTTACTAATAAATAAATATCCATTAAGAGTTGTAGTAGTATCAAAAGATTCTCTTTAATTCTGTCACAACTAATTGTTACTTATGTAGGTCCAGTTTTTCTCCAAAATTCTAAGGCATAGATTCTGATATATTTTATTATTTCTAAATGTTTTTGTTTTTCTCTTAACTGTGATTTGATTCTATTAATTTTTTTTTTCATGTCAGTGAGGAAGTTTTTCTTGTGTTATATTTATGTAAAAAGACAAAACTTATATAACAGCATCAATAATATTTTAACATTTCTTATCCCATTGATTTGTTGTAATCGACAACATTGCTTTCAACACTGTTACAGAATTTGTGTAAATTATTAATTACTTGGAACTGTGATTTACCTAACAATTGCGTTTAAGGCTTTTTTAAGTGTCTGAAAGACATTTTTCTTCTAAAATATTAGTGTACCTCATCCCATAATTGTGAATAGCTCTTCTGAACAGCATGTTTTTGTAGATGTTTCCTGGGGAATGTATGTATGCGTTGCATGCATGTTTTTTCAATCAATAGGCTGTAAAGTAAAAGTAATATATGCTAGAGCTAAGTATAGGCTATTACTTTTCAAACTTCTTTGTGCACCACTTCTGGAGTTGATGGTTTGTACTATAGGAGCTTAACTAGTAATTCTTGAAGAGAAGCACTTAATTTTCCAAATTTTTACCTGATTGGAAAGACAGGAGAACAAATAAATTTGTGTGACTAACAAAGTTATGAAAATTTGAATTCTAACCAAAACACAATCATAGATATATATTCCAAGGGATACAAATATATTATCAAATGGCCATTTCCCTAGAAAAATGGTTAATTCTAAATGGTGGGAAGGGTCATCTTGGCTATTAAAAAGTCCTGCAAATTGGCCAACAGATTAAATCAACAGTTGTCCTGAAATGGTTGTATTAAAATTATGAATTGCAAATGATGCATTTGAATAATACATTGAATCATGATAGTATTCTTAATTCTTGGTTTTTATAAGATTTATAAATAATTAGAGAAAATCTTATGATGAGTATATTGAATTTAGGCTAAAATTGAAAATTCTATGAAGCTTTTAAGTTGTTAGAGAAATAACACAGGGGTATGGTATAAAATTAAAGTTTTGGAACAATACAAAAGATCTTTTCAGTGATTTTTGTATTTTTTTAGTTGATTTCGAAAATGATTTCCATTTTTTCCCATCATGTCAGGATTTTTTGTAAAATCGATATCAATATTTTTGCTAAAACCCTATTTGAAAAGGAATTCTCTCGAACAATTTAGCCTGGGCAATTTTGCAACAGTTGTTTTTTATTCAGTTAAATCTACATAAATATTGGTTCTTAGTGAGGCAAATTAATTTCTTAGCAATTAGATGAAAACCATTGTTTCTAGGCCTCGCAGGCTGTCTTTGATCGGGAGAAAAACAAGAAATTCCTTTAAGATTTATACATTTTACGTCCAATTATGGTGTTATTTCTAAAAGAAAATCACCAACACACTATTTTAATTTGTTTTTATTAAGGTATTTACATAAAACAGATGATTAACCCAGAGGAGCAAAAATTATGCTTGTGTACATATAAGTTGGAAGCATATTTTAAAATGCACAAGAAAGCAAAACAAAATTTTTCTTTGGGTACATTCTCTTTTTGCTTTGAAACTTCTTTTTGACGTTTAACATCCAACAATAGTCAGCTAGTATGCTCTTGTCCATTCTTCCTTGATATTTGTACTCCATACCTTTGATGCCTCAATGGAACCTTTATCTCTGTTCTTCACTGACTAATCCTAAATTTTTTGGTGGAAAGTCCACATGTGAGTGAAGGAAATGTATTTTCACCCTCATGAAGAAACTTAAGTCTTGAAATTTCTCCAGCTTATTGCAATTCTTTATAGGTTCAGGTTTGCATTGTCAGAGCTTAGGTGTCTCTCTCTAGGGAGGAAACTGTGTGTCAAAATTACCTGTGGTGAGGTAGCCTATAGGGCACTGCACTAAAATGATACCAGCTTCCAGGGGATGTACTAGGTCTGCAATGGTTAATTACCAATTCGCAGCCCATTAGAAATAAAAGTGTGTGTGCTTAAAACCACACAATAAAAGTGTTAACTTCAAATTTTATAATGTTATTTCAGGGATTAGTTTGGTGAATAAAAAACAAGGGGATATTAGTATTGTCCTTTAAAATTATTTATTCATATGTCTGTATTCATAAAGTAATATTTTTGTGCGAAATATACAATCATATTTGTGAATTAATTGTATTCTAAGAAGGAAACAATAGGTTTAAGGTAGCTGAAATAGGATATAAATACTTTAGATTCAAAATTTTATTTAAATGTCTATGAAAAAACTCCGTCAAGCGTTGTTCCGTACTTCCTCGTGCTTTCATTTGGATCATTTGACATAATTAAATTGAATTTTGATTTTAAAAAATAAACTGAAGGTTTTGATTTGTCTTTTGAAAATTCTGCTTTAGAATTCCCATTTAAAATCACATGTAATTTGTTCAGAATACCCGGTCCGGCTTTGTGAATTTTGGTTGTAATTTAACAGTATTCAATTCTACCCATGAATTTAAGCAATGGGATAGTAAGACAGGTAGTTGATTGGGAAGAGAGGAATCTAGGTCAAAACCTTTAAAAAGGGATTTAATCAGAAGATTTATATCACACAATCTCTAGCTTATATATTAGCTCTTTTGTCATTGTATGACAGTTTTGTACAAATATATCTGGTGCTACTGCAAGGTAAGTCTTCTGAATTATATTTGTTTTCTTGTATTTAAATTATTTACTGTAACTTTTTCTTAATACCTGTATATTTAATTTTGTTACTTTGAATTTGCAATTGTTTAATTTTCTTTTTAGACTCAAAGTATAATGTGATTAATAGAACTATTTGTTCATTGCTATTCTGATTCGCTTACAAAAATGGATTTTTATTCTTAAATTCACTGCAATATTGCTAATGATAATTATACTATTTACTTCTATAAAAATTTTTACATTTTGTTTAATTTTATTGTAGGATTTTCTTTCTCTCTCTAAGCCTATTTTTAAGAAATATTACATATTTAATTTTCATGCTTCAACAATGATTAGAAAGAATTCCCACATTCATTTTCGTAGAAAGAGGTGGCGGGAGGGGGAAGCCCCATTTAGATCGAAGCTAGGAGCTTTACTTTTAGGGCGTATTGGTTTGGGGAACAACTACCGCGTTTCAGAGTGAAGGGGAGAAACGTCCTTCTTTTTCCTTTTAGGGGTGTGTATGTCACGGACGACCTTGTACGAGCACCATTTCCGACTAAAAACGAGAAAAGCCTATTGAGCTTTCTTTACAAACCCGAGAGTGACATTCATTCAAGTTCATTCTCCAACAAAACGCGCCTATAGATGTTATGACTTCAAAAAAGAAATATTCATCGTATATGTAACAAAAGTCATCTGGCAAATTTTCGCAACGTGTCGAACTCAAAGCCATGTTTCACGAAACGCGCGCGCGCACACACACACACACACACAAAACAACCGTTAAAAGTGTTTCTCGAGATGAAGTTCCTACTTACGCAACACATGCATTACAATACATTGCACATGAAAAAAATTGATATCAAGTTCAAAATTTCAGCGTCTTACGTTCAGAATCAATCCAGACGAATGACAGTTTCTGCGTTATCAAGCCAAGATTAGGATCTAAGTTAATGTTTCGCGTGGCGCAATCGGTAGAGAAATATTGTGACAGGAAGAGAAATAAGGCAAAGTAAAGATGTCACAGAGTGGTATTATGTACGTTTCACCAAGGTTGAATGGTCAGCCACGGAGGGAAGAAATTCAACGCTGTAGAAAGTTTTTGGTAAATGTGCATAAAAATCTTGGTAAAACTAAATTTTTCAATAAAACGCGACGTGATGGAACATTTTCGTTATTATTTTTGAAATCAGCACTAAAAAATACATTAAGTTCAACTATCACTGCTCTTGTATTTTTTTCACTGCAATCCTGTGTTCCTAATTGCAATCCTAAGGCACATATACACAGTTATTACATTTTGACACATTTGTAGATGATATCTTAGGAGTTCAAATTAAACTCAGTGAGATGAAGAGAGAAATCATTCTACTTTCTATATTATTTCTTGGAAAGAGAGACAGAGAAAATGTCAATTTACTAGATTATTGATATTTTCTGTACATAAAAAAAAAAAAAAATGTCATGCTGGAATTCAAACGGTACAAACATTAAAAAAGAAAAGTTTTGGGTAGTTGGAGCAAGAAAACTATTGAAATGATTTTTGCAACTGCCTAACATGTAAATGATGGATGTCAAGCAAACCAAACTCTTTGCCTCCTGACAAAATGGTAGATTACGAAGCATATGAAATTGCAGTGGCGTAACGTGGGGGATGCAAAGGGGGCCATAGCCTCGGGCGGCATACGAAAAGGGGCGGTGGCAAACACCGCGATATTTAAATTCAAAAAATATTTAAATCGGGACCGCATTACGAAACTGGCGGAAACAAGTAAAAGTTTTAATACACGCACAGATGCAGGAAGTTTATTAGTCGCTAATCAGCATTCGTTTCTATGTTACTTACGCTTCTGGCAACCGGTACTGTGTAAATCAATGAGGCTCAAAATTATTTGCAAACAGTGGAACTAAATATCCATCAATGGGCTCAAAGAATACGTGCTATACGTATTAGAAGTAAAACGAGAGTAATTCGTGGATGTTGCTTTATGAAAGCTTATGTGAAGAGCTTGAAATTTCTTTTGAACTTCCAAGACGAATCAGAAGGAAGCATATGTTTGGCAACGGAAGTAAATATGTTCAGTTATCGTACAAAGATAACTGACTTGAGGCGAGCAAAGTTTTCTTCAATAGACAAAGTAACTGCTGAAATTCGAGAAAGATTCCAACCGTTGCAGAATCTAGCGCAAAAATATGCTATTTTGAGGCCTGAAGTGATATTGAGTATGGAAGAACTTAACTTAGATAAAGCTCCTCAAGACATTAATAAGGAAGAATTCGAACTTGAGCGCGTTCGTCTACAAGCTTTCGTAGCTGCAACAGACCCAGGCTATAAAAAAGAACTCATTAGATCCGGCTCTCTGGGTATATTAATATATAAAAAGTGTTTTTTTTCCAGGTATAGAAGTTTAAGTTGGCATTACTTTCCAAGATGGCGACCGATTTAACAGCTGTCAAGTGGTTTATTCTCAGTTTGGTTTGGCAATTCATCAAAACGATCATCAAGTAAGGCGTAGATTCGTCGAATGGGCCCAAAACGAGATGGCCGTTGTTCCCGATTTTCATAAGCGAATTTTGTTTAGCGATGAAGCGCACTTCTGGTTGAATGGCTACGTCAACAAACAAAACTGCCGCATTTGGAGTGAAGCTAATCCACAAGTGTATGTCGAAACACCGTTACATCCAGAAAAACTGACTGTTTGGTGCGCTTTATGGGCTGGTGGAATCCTTCTTCAAAAGCGATGAAGGCCACAACGTTACAGTCAATGGTGATCGGTATAGAGCCATGATTACTAACTTTTTCATTCCTGAATTGAACAATCATGATGTCCAGGAGCTGTGGTTCCAACAAGACGGCGCAACATGTCACACAGCTCGTGCCACAATCCATTTATTGAAAGACACGTTTGGTGACCGCCTAATTTCACGTTTTGGACCTGTGAATTGGCCTCCAAGATCTTGTGATTTAACACCGCTGGACTATTTTCTGTGGGGCTATGTAAAGTCATTGGTCTATGCGGATAAGCCACAAACGCTTGACCATTTGGAAGACAACATTCGCCGTGTTATTGCCGATATACGGTCGCAAATGTTGGAAAAAGTCATCGAAAATTGGACGTCCAGATTGGACTACATCCGAGCCAGCCGTGGCAGTCATATGCCAGAAATCATATTTAAAATGTAATGCCACAAGATTATCTTTTGAATAAAAAAAAATTCATGTCAATCGAATAATACATCGTTGTTTTATTGCAATTTAAAGTTCTATACCTCTAAAAAAACACCCTTTACTAGCTGCATGGCCCGGCGTTTGATGGGGGCTTTCCCTACTTTTATAAATTTTCCCTTCCCTTCACAAAATCAGCATTTCCAATAATCTTTTTCAAAATTACTTTGTTTCCCCCCCTCCGCTTAGCCCGGCGTTGCTCGGGCTTTTACCGAGTGTATAACTTTAAATTCCTGTTTCGAAATTTTTTCGCTTCTTTTTTTTTGCCAGACAGGTTTATTTTCCCTCGGCGTTCCACGAACACTTTTGAATGCAAAACCTATTGTCATGGAAATTCCCCTTCCCCTCTCACTATCAGCCCTTCATGGTGTGTGTGTGTGTGTGATTTCTATATTAACGTCATTACAAAATTCTCGTCGTAATTTTAAATTAATTATTACTGTCCTTTTAAAATTTTTGTTACCGCTGAAGACCCGCTTTTAAGAGGAGCGATGCACGTTGAATCTATCGAGAGCTTAAACGTCCTAACGTTGGTGTGGTATGGTAGTTGGGAGAAATGGGTGCCAGCTCAAGTCTTATCCTCGTCACTTGACAATGGAACTCCCTCAAAATGTCGAGGGGCGTCGCCAAAAGCTTTTGAGTAGATGAACAAAATGGGACTTTAATATTCACTCACTCACTTCGCAACATCTTAGCACCCGGAAATGAAAATGTACCCTTTTAAAAAATAGTTGTATGTTGAAAAAAGAGAAAAAGTAGAGAGATTTTTATAATTGCAAAATTTCACAACTATATCAAATGTGGAATTAAAATTGTGAGCATTTTTTGAAATGTTCGATACACGGGAAAAAGTTTCATGCAACTATTTTTTTTATAAATGAAGTTATTAAAAATTTGAATTTGATGAGAAGTTATTAAATATTTTAAATTTAATAACTTCATAGCATATTTTAAAAATTCGTAAAAAAAGTTTTCGGCATTTTATTTTTAAAACACTAACTCTAATAGATCAAAGTATGCGTTTTTTTAAAAATCATTTCATTTAAACGCATCGATATTGGTTCATTTTAGATAAAAATCATAAAATATGCAAAGCATTGTTGTTTTGTTAAAAAAAAAAAAACACTGTAAAAAAACATACAGTATCGTGGTGAAATAAATTATCTTTCCAATTAAAAAACTGCTGGTGGGTTGAGTTTGAATTTGTCCGTTACGTTGTGTGTTTTTGAATACGTTTTTTCTTTCTGTTTTGATCAACGGTTCTGATGTTGTAATTTTTTGTGGCTTTGAGGACGGTCGCTTGGAAGAAACGAAGAAGACATTCGTGAATTATCTCTGTTCTTGCTTCTGAAATTGGTGAAATTTTTTTTTCCTTTAAGTTTATATTCTTACAAGGACTTGGTAAGCATTGTTTTTTTTTCTTTTATGAACGCAAATAGACTCAAGGTGAGTCTTTGAAAGTCTGACTATCCCATGTTAAAAAACAAATAACAATACAGATGGAAGATAGCATGGACGCAGGGAATGCAAAATACTTTCGCACTCCTATGTCTATAAAGGAACTCGTCTTACGAGCCGGTCAAAGAAAAATATCTGAGATAAATATGTTTTTAGAAAATAAACAAAAACCGTCATCTATCCCCAAAATAAACCCACAGTTGTTATATATGGAGATAAAAAGTAAAATCCCCAAATTTGATCAAATTTCTAACATGTCATTCACTAGAAATGGAAAATTACGTTTTGCCACCTCGGATCCAGTATGTGCAATACAAATTCTATCTTTAGATCAATTATTCAATATTTCGGTTAATGCAAGTGTCATATGGGAGAGGGTATTACTTCCCGCTTCTTACTATATGAAATTCCTACTAATGTATCATTGGAAGAATTATCTGCGGAATTACAAGACAGTAATAATTTTGAGATTGTAGAGATTCGCAGATTTATAAAATCGGGTACAAATCCTGAAATATCCCCCGTTCTGATAACCATACTTGGAACTGTATTACCAGATAATGTTAAGCTTTGGTTTATCAATCATAAGATTCAATTATTCATTGACAAACCTAGACAATGCACCAAATGTTTCAGTTTTTCTCATCCATCTCGATTTTGTCAGAGTCCAGCTATATGTGGTAATTGTGGTTCTTCTCACTCAGGAGAGTGCACTGTAAATGCGAACTGCATATATATATAAACTGTAAGGGTAATCATCCGGCAAATTTTTCTCTCTGTTCTTCGTTCTTAGCAGAAAAACAAATTATGGAATTAAAATGTAGACAGCACGTAACATTAAGTGAGGCGCGACGACGATTTCGTGCATCTAATTCCGAAAATCTTTCGACAGTACTTAAATCTAAATCTCAAGAAAATAACATACAAGAGTTAATAGACAAGAAGTTTGAGAAGATGATGACTGCTTTCCAAACAGTTGTGGAAAAACAAACGGCATTCCTAATGGAAATTTTACAAAAATCAATGGAAACTATGCTCTCTCAAGTATGTAGCATAGTGGATTTGACTACGCGATCTTCTCCCCCAGGCAGGAAAAAAAAGAGCATCCGACATGTTAAAAACATCCATAAGCCCAGTTCAAGTTTTTTCTGGGAATAGTGGAAAACTTAACACTGAACTTGGATAAAAAAAAAATACTGTATATATGTTCTTGATTTTTGTATATATCTTATCATTCAGTATTTTACTACAAATATATATATATATAATTTTTTTTCTTTCCTCAAAAGGGAGGAAATTTTTGAAAATTCAGTGAAATAATTTTTTTCCCCTTTTTTTATGAACTTTTTACAATGGAACTGTAGAAGCTTAAAAAATAAAAACATATGGTTAAATATCCCTCCCTTTTCTCAAGCAGATATCTTGATTTTTCAAGAAACCTTTTTAACCAGTGAAGATACATTTAATTTATCAGGGAAAAAGATTTTCAGAAAAGATAGACAAAATAGATCAGGAGGTGGCTTGATAATAGCTGTACCTTTAAACGTTTCTGCTCAACAAATCCCTCTACAGATATCACAAATAGACGATTTAGAAATACTTATTGTCAAAATACATATTGAAGATATTTCTTTTTATGTTATAAATATCTACGCATCACGTGGACTAAATATTAACTTAATAAAATCTTTTTTTGAATCATTAACAGATCCTTTCTTCATTTTTGGTGATTTTAACCTGCATCACCCGATGTGGGGATCGGATCACAGCTCAAGGAATAGTAATATTTTTATTGACTGGTTGACTGATTCTAATTCAATACTTCTAAACACAACTGTTCCTACTTATAGAAATTCCACGGGTAAAACTTCTTTAATTGATCTCACAATTTGCTCCTCGAGTCTCTATGGACATACTAACTGTTACGTTTCAGATTGTTTCTTTGACAGTGACCATTCTCCAGTAATTACCGAGTTTTCATTAATAAGACCCAGTAAAAGGTTAATCAAAAAAATTGACTGGCAAAGGGTGAAAAATGAAGTGCAGATTATATTAAGCAACCCAGAGAAGAATATAGATAATTTTACTGATACAATTTCAAAAATTATTTACAGTAATACCAGAGTTGTTCAAATTTCTAATAAATCTTTCCCTCCATGGTGGAATGGTACTTGCCATAATTTTATAAATTAAAAAAGAAGTTCAGAAAAAGGCTATCCGTAGCATTTCTCCGCAATTATGGATCAAATACAAACAATACGCTAGTAAACTCAGATTTCATATAAAAATGCCAAAAGATTGTATTGGGATAATATTTGCAATAATGTTTCTAATCCAAAGATATTTTTTAATATTCTGTGTGAAAAAGCTCTCTAATACTAAGAAAATAGAACCCAAGTATAATATTCTACAAGTTAATAATAGATATATTACACAACCTCAAATTTAAGCAAATATTTTTGCGGACTTCTTTGCATCTAAAAACGCTTATCATGAACCAATTCCTTTGGACTTTTTCCACAAAGAGGACAACAATCTTAATAAACCTTTTCATATTTTTGAAATCCATAGAGCAATCAAACTTTCTAAAAATTCAACTCCTGGAGCTGATCATATTACAGCATCTTTTTTAAAAATCTGGATCGTAATGGTTGTGAAATAATATTAAGATATTTTCAAGATTTATTTGATAATGCAATAGTTCCAAACTCTTGGAAACATGCAGTCATTCTCCCGATTCCTAAACAATGTAAAGACAAAACTCGCATATCCTCCTATAGACCAATAGCACTGACTTCCATCTTTTCAAAAACATTTGAAAGAGTTCTCACCAATAGATTAAGCTATTTTCTAACCACAGAACGAAAACTTCATCCTCAACATTACGGTTTCGTCCCTTTTAAAGATAGCAGAAGTGCTACCTATCTCATTCATAAAGCAATAATGGATGCAAAATTAAAAAGAAATACTTTGTTGGAGTAAGTTTGGATATAAAAAATGCATACGATTCAGTTTATGTAGATGGTCTTCTTTATAAATGCCTACAAATCGGTATTACAGGAAAAACAGCTATTTTGATCCACAAATTTCTCACTTATGGATCTTTTCAAATCAAATGGAGGGGCTATCTTTCCTCCATAAGGATATTTCCCAAGGTCTGCCACAAGGCAGTGTTCTATCCCATTTTATATACTATTTATATGTATGATTTTTTTGAAGCTCTGGAAAATGACATCGAATGCTCTGTTTATGCGGACGACGTTTTTCTTTACTGTTCTCATCATTCTCTTGATTATATTTGCAAAAAAATGCAAAACACGCTGGACAGAATTTCTCAATGGTGTAAATATTGGAAGCTTTCTCTTAGTCCAGGTAAAAGTACAATATCAGAGTTATCAAACAAAAGAATTACTACGTTTCCTAATATTTTATTGGGGGGAATTTCTCTCCCTTGGCAATCCTCTATCAAATATTTAGGAGTTCATTTTTCCAAGCGGAGCCAGAATATTTCATTAAGAAACCAATTAAATAACAAAGCCTTGAAAAAAATTAATAGCTTTAAGGCTATGGCATATAAGCATCATGGACCAAGAACAGCAGATCTAATCAAAATAGTAAATAATAGTATATGCAGTATTTTCTACTACTTTAGTCATATAATAAACAAATGGTCTGATAACCAACTGAAACCTTTTAATATCATTCACACCAAAGCACTTCGAATTGCACTGGGACTTCCACAATGGACCCCAAACATCGTACTTTTAAAATTGGCTGGACAAGAAATTCTGTCGGACAAAATACGAAGATTGGCAAATAAGTTTTTCCTTTCTCAAATTTCTAGCCAAACCTTTTCTCCATTATATAGCAATAACCCTGAGTTTCTGAATCTCAATATTATGGAAGAAGATAAAAATTCTATTATAAATATACTAAACCCTTTGAATGCCGTTAGTAGTCACATTATCTCAATCCCCAGAATAACATCGTTTTCAATTCTCCCATGCAATATATATATCAATAATTTCGCATTTCAGGATAAAAAGCTTACCAGTTCAAATTATAAGGGGCTTATTTGATGAAACGGTAAACCGTAACTTCCAGGACTTTTTTATATAATAGCTACTGATGCCTCAAAAAATGAGCAAATTACATCTATTGCAGTATTACGGCAAATTCCCATTTTGCTTATAGAATAAATCACAATAATTCTATTTTTACAGCTGAAGCTCTGGCTATTTGCCAAGCTCTAGATGATCTATCTATTATAAACAAGAATTTGTTAATTTTGTCTGATAGTCTCTCTGTTCTCTCTGCTCTTCAAAATTACTCAATTAAATCCCATAGTGTCATCCATAAATTAGCTAGCAAGATTTACATTCTATCACTTTATAATAACCAGTTGATTTTACTTTGGACTCCGGGACACACAAATATATTGTGGAATGAACAGGCGGATAATCTCGCAAGAACTGTCACAGAGTCTAATGTTTACATCGACTGGATTTCCTCAGAAGACATCAATAAAAAAATATATCAAGAGAGTTTTAAAAAAGCCAATGATAATTTCTATTCAAGCAAATATTTTGTAAACTTGGGAAATATTCATAACATAAGCACCATCTCTAAATGGACAAGAAACAGAAGAGAAGAAATCCTATGTACTCGAATCTTCAGCAAAATGATCATCACTCCAGGATTTCTGCATAAATTCAATTTATCGGATAACGCAAATTGTAGATCTTGTAATTGCTTAAACGATTTGGACCACATCTTGTTAAACTGCAATAGATATATTCATCCTCGAAATCATCTAAAACATTTTCTCAAAATCGATCCACATCACAACCTGACTTTCAAATTATTGGAGAAAGCTATGTCTAACAGATTAACATTCAGATTTTTTATCCAGAAACTGAAATATTTTGACATCTACTAATTTTTAAGAAACATCTGTCTTTTAGGGGATCATAGCCTTTGTTGCTCCATATCCCACAAAACCTGAACTGAACTGAACTGCTGGTGAAGTTATTAAATGCGCAAATAAAATTGAGTATTTTTTTAAAAAATCATAAAAATTAAGCGATAATGTGTTGTTTTCAACCCGGGTAAAATCGGTAGATATCAAGCGCTATGCCGAATGGGCCACGAAGCTCGCGGTGGAAAAGTGAAAAGATTTGAAATAAAGTGAAGAGACATTCAATTGTGAGCATTTTTCGAAAACGCATAAAAAAAAAGCTTTTCCTATTTAATTTTTTAAATCACTGATTTTAAAAGTGCTTAGTATGAACTTTTTTAGTTCAGACGGTTTATTCATCATAATCATAAAAAATGATTACCTAACGATTGGAAAATTTTGATTAAAGATTTACACAAGTGAGTGAGTGAGTGAAGATTAACGTCGCACTGTTCAGCTACACGAGGGCTTTTGGCGACGGACCACGTAATTTTGAACCATGGTCAAGTGAACGACACCTGAGCTGGCACCCCCTCCTAACTACCACACCACACCAACGGAATTTCAGCTCTCGACAGATTTAGCGTGCATTGCCCTACACGGCGGGTCTTTAGTGGTACTGGGCTCGAACTCGTGACAAAGCCAGCCACGATCCGTTATACCACTTACCGCGGCCAAAAGATTTACACAAAACAATACTGCTTTACTTTAAAAAATGTTAATTTAAATTAATACAATGTATTGCAAATAAACTTGTTTAAAATAATGATAACGGAGTAAAACCGATTAAGTTTTCACAAATATTAGAGTAATTTTTGTTTTATAAATGGACGTTTAAAATGAATTTTTTTTGAATTAAGACATGTACATATAAATTAAACAAAAATAAATTTTTCACTCTTATTTCTTCTACTCGCCAAATCTGGTGATTTTCATTATTTACAGGCATCTTCTTTTCTAGGGTAACCTTTAAGCAAACGTGAAAAGCACTGGGGAAAAGATAGTCATTTGGCGTCAAACAGGTTTTCGCCTTCAAACCCTTGGCTACTGTAAAATTGTGTTCTTTGTTAAAGTTTAAAATTTTTTTTAAGGGCTTCATTTTTAAGTTAATGCCTTCAAACTTCACACATCAATTGCAAACTACGGTAATTTTTAAACAAAAAAAAGTACTACATTGTGCGTGTGATTAACTCTCGCGCGCAAAGAGGGTAAAATACGAAAAACAAATTTTTTTTAAAAAACCGTAATTTTTAAGCAATTTTTTCAATCTTTGTACAGATTACGGATAATATTGTTGTACATATGGAAAAAAAAGTTTCGTGAGATTATTTTTTTTATAAATAACGAAGTTATTTAATATTTAATTAGTTTCATTTTTTTTTGAAAATTCGTAAAAAAAAAGTTTTTGACATTTTTTTTAAGTGACTGATTCTGAAAGAGAAAAGCATGAACTTTTTTATATATATATATATATATATATATATATATATATATATATATATATATATATATATATAGAAAGAGAAGAGAGAGAGAGAGTAGAATATAATTTCTTTAACTCAAAAGAAAATTCAACGGAACGATTTAGAAATCATTTTCATAAAAATTTATCGATTTTGACTCATTTTAGAAAAAATCGTAAAAAAATAGAAAATATCATTATTTTGTAAAAAAAAAAAATTATACCGTATCGTGGCGAAATAAATGATCTTTCCGATTCTATAATTATTTTTTTGTCCGAGTTTCATAGAAAAAATTAGATAGGATTTTAAAAACGTCTCGGGGTAAAAAAAAATTCTCACCTCCCGGTTCTTCATTCTGGTTGGTGGAAGAAACAACACGATGAAGTAAAACAATTATGCATTTTAAGGTTTTTAATTGATATCTTTTTAACTAGTTGTAATATCAGAATATAAATGGTAAAAACGAATTCCTCGGATCATGCCCTATCTTTTGCTGCGTCGTGCGGTTCGTAAGAATATTGATGTACATACAAAGCGACATACATAGATACGTTTGCTTACCTACGAATTTTAATAGTGTAGATTATTGAGTCCAAATTTGAAAATGGCGTACCAAACATTGTCCTGATGTTGAGAATTTTTTTTAACATCTGCCATCAGTAATGCCAATTGCGAGAGAAGCTCCTCTACGAAAATTAATCAAAAATTATCTCAGATCAACTATGTCTACGTTAAGGCTAACAAATTTAGCTAATCTGGCAGTTGAACATGACATACATATTGATATTGACACTTGTATAAAAGGTTTTGCTGTTTTTGATTCAAAAAAAAAATTAAAGCTGCTTTTCTTGACTTTTGACTAATTATCTTAACTAATAATTAAAATAGAGAGGCGACAAATTTCCGGTCGGCACCTGGCGGCGGTAGCCCACCCTACGCTACTGAGAAAATGTTAAGATAGACTCGGTACGCATGTATTTCTAAAAGCAGGAGAAAAAGTATAGATATCTTTATTTAGCCTTGTAAGGTGTAACTGTCCAAATAGAATAATCTTCTGATAGTATCTTGTTCCCCTCAGCCCTTCCCCGTTTTACTGCTGGACTTAAGGAGTTCAGAGTATGCAGTCAACTTCAGAGTATTTTTAAAATTCTCTCTCTCTCACACACACAATTTATTAGAAGTTAGCTTCAATGATGTTCTTTATGAAATATATTTTTTGAGACTTTTATATGTACTCTACCTTTGTACATTTTAAACAATGGATGAACAATCTTTGTAGATGTATAAGGTTATCCTTATGGTTTCCCTGTGAGTGGTATCTTTTGCACTGCTTTCGCCGTATTTTTTCACCTTTTTTCAATTCCTATATTATTAGTTCACACTCTCTCTCTCTATATATTTACATATATATCTTGTTCAAATTTTCAATCGTTAGTAAAATACTTTTTTTCATCCACTCAAGTTCAAATAGATTTTTTTAAACTTGTAGTGGATGACACTTCAAATATATTAATCTACTTGTTACATTTATTAATTATTTAATAAAAAGCAACTAAAATAAAAATTTTCTTTGTTGACTTAAGTAGGAATGGACTTCAATTTTGTTTGCTTGTTTTTATTCTCATAGTTTAAGCACATGTTCCGATACGCAAATTGATCCCATACTAGTGCAAGAAAATCGGTACTTACATATTATACAGTCGACTAAATTAGTTACATCAAAAGACTTTGCCAAATGCTGCAATAGACAAACAATAGTGGATAACCTTTCGCGTGCATGTTCAAATCAATATGAATCAACATCTCACATTAGTAGAATGAAAACAAAAACCAACAGAACCTTTAGATAAGTGACGCATTTTTGTTTTTGATGGCCCTCTAGTGGCTGCGGAAATCATCCGCTCCCACATGCATTTTCATTCACTTATATATTTGTTCGCACATATACATTTATTTATATATAAATATAATTTAAAATTTGACGGTGAAATTTAAATACAAATTAAATTATGGCTCAAATATTTGGGGGGAATCATATCAGAGACCGCACGCACACACATGATGAAAAGCGTGATGCTTGTAAAAAAAAAAGATACCTTCTATATTCAAGACGCAGAGAGAGAATTGTAATTTTCTTCATTCTTTTTACCAAGAGTTAAAATGTTATATGTGTGTGAATAACTTCTAATTCATTAAATTCAACCTCCTCTCTAAAATAAATTATTAAAATCTTCATATCTATCATTTAAATTTCACACTGTAACACCACTTTTTTAATTCTTGTAATTGAATTACGTATAAATACATGCGCCGTACATTTAATATTGGGTACTACGCCAGCTTGTTGAAGGTCCTCCCACCAAAACAAGGTTCTTAATAAGGAACCATCCCTCAAAAAAAAGGGATAGAAATAAAACGAAAAATGACAAAAAAATTTATAAAATCAAAAAGAATACAAAAACATATATATATTATTCAGCGGCGGAAAAAAAGTATAAAACTCAGAAAAATGTTAAGTATAAACTCGATAACAAGTACTGAAAACCCGCTGAAAATAATAAAAACCGGTGAGAGGAGGACTGGAAAACGTGCTGGTGTGGTACCTTTTTACAACTTATAAACATTTTAAAATATTAATTTTAATTTAAAATATTTGATGACTCTTGTGTGATATTATTTGAGTGTTCAAATTTTGCTTAGTAGTTTCTGCGTGAATATATTTCTCTAAGAAATATTTATTTTTTGATATTGATTTTGTTGCGTAATAATAGCAAGGTGAAAGTATTTTTCCTCTCAACTGAGAAATGTGCATCGAATAGGTTCTCTTGCACAATTATCACTTAAAAATTTTCCTATTACGATAGCTGAATTGTTTCATGAAAGATTTGTTCCTGGTCCTACAGCGCTATCTTTGTTACATTTAACTGAATCGAATTTTATTAACATTCCTCACTACAGAAAATTTACTTGCGAAAAATGTGCATTTAAATCATAAATAATTGCTGAATAAGTCTGTGACTGTATAGAATATATAACTGATCGCCAAGTAAAAGCCATTTTACTTTAACCTTTTTATATTTAAAGGGGAAAAAAAACAAACCTGATGCTATTGAAGTTATGTTGATAGGATCTTTAACAATACAATTGCAAGTATTCCCCCAATTAAGATTCCAAATTTTATTCCTTCTTCTACATTTATTTTATCTCAAGTATTAGGATACATATTGATGTATGCGAATACGAATTGCAAATTTTTAATGATACGAATTTTTTATTTCGTATTTACACATTTTTGATTTTGAGATAAATGATTAAAAATCCAGTAGTGTGAAAAATGTTTGAAATCAACAAATTGATTGCACAAAAGAATATGCCGTATTAATTATTTTACATCGAAACTAATTTGTGGATTCGACAATAAATGTACATTGCGCGCCCTCTGGAGAAAAGTCTCTCTCTCTCTCTCAGTCTCAGTTCCATCAAAGTTGAGCTTAATATGAAACAGTGTTAAATGAGATTATCTTATCATGTAATAATGGGGTTAGGGGAAGATGGATAGAAAATTGGTCAGGTATTTTACCATTAAATTTTTTTAATTATGTTTTTTATAACAATGAAACACAAATTTATTTCTTACAAATATAGAAACATGATTAACGAATCTATATATATAAAGGAGAAAAGCGGCTCACTTACTGACTGACTAATCACGATATCTCCGAAACTATTAAACCTAGATGTTTGGAATTTGGTAAGTATGTTCCCTTCATGGAGTAGACATAAGTTAAGAACGGATTTTGCAAAGATAGAACCCCAAGGGGCGTTACGGGGTTTAAGGGGCGTTCTAAATAATTAGTTCCATTATGATGTACAGTCTTTTTGATGTACAGTCTTGAAACTTGGTACACAGATTACTTTTATAAAGTAAAGACTCCCTACATAATGATTTTTACGAAAATCGACCTCCAAGGGGGCGTTGAGGGCGCTTAAGGGGCGTTATGCACAATTATTTCCATTTTAAAACTATTAGATGTACAGTCTTGAAATTTAGTAAGCGGATTCCTTTCATAGAGTACAGATCCCCTACAGAATGGGTCTTGTGAAAATCGACTCCCAAGTGGCGTTGTAGAGAATTAAGTGGCGTTATAGGCAATTAACTCCTTTTTTAAAGTATTAGACGTAAAATCTCGAAATTTAGTGAGCTGATTCCATTCATTGAGTACAGATTCCCTACAGAAGGGGTTTTGTGAAAATCGACTCCCAAGTGGCGTTGTGGAGAATTAAGGGCGTTATAGGCAATGAACTCCTTTTTTAAACTATTAGACGTAAAATCTTGAAATTGAGTTAGCTGATTATATTCATTAAGTAGAGATCTGCTACAAAATGGGTTTTGTGAAAATTACTTCCTATGTGGCGTTACGGGGGCTTAAGGGGAGTTATAGATAATTATTTCCATTTTTAAAAAATTAGACGTGCAGTCTTGAAATTTGATAAGCGGATTCATTTCATAGAGTACAGATCCGCTACCGAATGGGTTTTGTGAAAATCGACCCCCAAGTGGCGTTGTGGAGAATTAAGGGGCGTTATAGACAATTAACTCCTTTTTTAAACTATTAGACGTAAAATCGTGAAATTGAGTAAGCTGATTCCATTCATTAAGTAGAGATCCGCTATAAGAGGGGTTTTGTGAAAATCGCTTCCTATGTGGCGTTGCGGGGGCGTTATAGATAATTATTTCCATTTTTAAACTATTAGACGTACAGACTTAAAATTTGGTATAAGTGGATTCCTTTCATGGTGTAGAGATCCGCTACAAAATAGTTTTGGGGAAAATTGATCCCCAAGGGTCACTGAGGGGGATTAAGGGGCGTAATAGATAAATATTTCCGCTTTTCAATTAATAGACCCACCTGCTTGAAAATTAGAAGGTATGTTTTGTTTATGGAATAGAGAGTTCCGTTTACAAAGAGTTTTTCGAAAACGGACCCCCAAAGGAGTGGGGTTGCGAAAGATTAAGGAGTGTTATAGAAAAATTCCTGTTTTTGAGTTTAACCCATTTACTTGAAATTTGTTGAGCACGTTTCTTTAATTGAATAGAGTTCCACTAAGAATGGATTTTACGGAAATCAACTCCAGGGGGAAGCGGGGAGAGTTATTGGGGCGTATTGACAGACAAAATTCCCGTTTTCGAAATGCTAAGACTATAATATAAAAATTTGGTTTGCATGCTTCTTTTGTTGAATTGGAATCCGCTAAGAATGCTCTCAACAAGGTATTGATGATACAAATTCCGTTTTTGCTCTGTTTGATTTAGACTTAAAATTTAGCACCCTTTTTTTTATGGAGTAGAGATCCACTGAAAGTTGCTTTGGTGGAAATCCACTTGATTATTAGGTTAAGTGAGCGCAAAAATCTTTCTACTTCTGTTTTAGATATAAATGGATATTAGATATTATAATTTATGTCCTTTTTATATCAAGAGACGAGAGTTACAGCTATAAATATATTTTTCAATACAATATCGAATTCTTAATGCTAGATATCAATAATTCATATATATGTAAACAGTATACATTTATACAACATCGTGAAATACCCAGTGAAGCGGACGGGTAACGGCTAGTATACATATAAAGATAAATAAAATTCTAAGTCAGTATGTTTACACTTCAAATCATTCAGTTTCTTCCGTATTTCCACTTTTCTTCTTTTTTATCGAGAAGGTAGATTGGCTTAATGGCATATTGTGTTCAATTTCGTCTTCAATCTATATAAAAAGTCGTTTTTCCAGTTCCTCTATTGCATTATTTCTAGAACGGGTAATTCTAGTTGCAGAGCTTGTCGTAGTTGCAATTGCCAATGACAGTATTTTTTTCTTTATTCTTAAGAATTGTCCTTATTGTTGAAATTGCCAAATTCAATGCAGCACCAATTTGAGATTGATGTGCACCAGTATCTGATCTTCTAATCACTTGCATTCTAGTTTCTAGTGAAATGCTTTTTCTTGTTGCTTTATTTTCGTGTTTTTTATTATCAGACATGATAAAAACTAAAAATCATTCTTTTTGTCAACATAGAAATCGTTATATTATATAAATTTATACTTACAATAACGTCAACAAATATTTGAAACGATAAAAATACTTTCGTATAACACCGCAAGAAAGAAGAAACACGGATAAACTGCTTCGGATATCGGGAAGCCTAACGCTGCGTGCAATTTTGGGGAATCCCACAATTTAAATAAAAGAGCGCTAAACGAAACAGCGTTAAGCGTGGTCTTACTGTACTTGGGTTTTGGTGGGAGGACCTTCGAAGTGGAATAAAATAAAATTAATAAACAATTAAAATAAAGATTTTTTTTTCTGCTAAGGGAATTTCTGAGCGAATTTCTATGAAGTTTTTATTTTTTCTTTGAAATCTAAAATGTTTTTAATTGCAATAAATAAAATGCATTTAAAAAGTGATTTTTTTTTTTTGCATTCCTTAATTTTTCGGGTTTTCAAAGGCATTTTTAAATTTTTATTATGAATCAGAAATTATTCATTTTTCTGTAATTTACAAACTTTTAAAAATATTTCCTAAAGAACAGAAAAGTCACACCCACAGCATACTAAAAGGATCCTAAATACCTTTTACAAAATCGGGAAAATAAAATACGACTCAAAGTAACTTTTTCCAAAATATCTTTCAAAAGCAAATCCTTGGAAATTTTAAAATTAATTTTACTGTGTGTAATCATAGTAATCAGCATAGCAAATAAGGGGAGCAAAATAAAACTAGAACTTCCTTTTTTTTGTGGAAGGATACACGCTATCTACCTAGCGTTCCTTTGACCAATGGGTAAAACTGGTTTGGTGAGATTTTACCAAGAGTGGTATAGATTGTTTATAGAAGGGTGTATTGGATGCCAGTCCAAATGATTATTGCTCAGTCTAATTAAAAGCGTGAACTGCGACAAATTAATTGATAAAAATACTTACAAGAAGGAGGGTGTGGAAATGCCGAAACGCAGTTCGCTCACAATGGTAAGTAAAAATGAAGGGAGACTTAAAAGGGGAAGGAACAGTGTGCAGTTTCTCATTGACCCAGTTTTGACTAAGAAGCGTGTCGTTTAAATGTGCTTAATTTGAATTCGGAAGTGGCGCATTAAAAAGGTTTTAAGAGGAAATATCATTTGTTGTTTTTAAGTGAATAATTATGCTTTGAGTGTGGATTTTTTAGGCTTGTCTTCACTAAATTTGTGAGAGTCTAAACTAAACGTGAAACACATTTTCGGACAAAAAATTTCTCTATTTTCATGAAAATTTGCAACATTGTAATCATACATCTGTTTGTATATTTCAACATTTTTAAAAAAATTCAAAATATTCTATAAAGGAATATTTCTTTCTTATTTTTATATAGCATGTACAGTAAACGCTCATTCAGCATTTGAGTAAGAAAAAACATGCAAATCACATTTTATACAAAAAAAAAAAAAAAAAAAAAGAAACACACGCATAAGATTGAAGGGGGCTTATTGATCCTGATTTTCTAAGAAATATCAGTGCCTGGGAATTTTTGAGCAGTTTTTAGTGCATATTTCAGCTGTGCACTTTGGACTAAAACTGCAGAATAGTTTGCAAATAAACGTGTCGACAATGAGATTCATAATTTTAAAAAAGTGTGGGCTTAAGACTGAATGTTTTAATCCTGTCAATTCTTTCTCTTAGCAGCGGAATATTTAAATATCTTTGTATGAGTCTCGTTCTAGCGAGGTTTTCCAGATAATCAGATTTGGTAATTTCCAGTATGATGGGAATTTATTTTGCATGAGGCATTTGCTGTAGATAGGTTATTGCTTTGGTAGGGAGATATTTTAGATCAGGGGTAGGCAGATTTTTCCAGGAGACGGGCTGCTTCTAATCTTTTCAGGGTGTTACGGTCCACTCAATGGCGTAGGTGTGGTGAGGTAATAATATAAATATACAGTAATGCCGGTTTATCCATTGGGCGTTTGAGGCGGGTGCCCCGGGTCCCGAATAAGCTGGACTTAAGTAGATTTTCTGGTTATAAATTTAGATCCACCAGTGCCAAGGGGCCTGTAGATTTTTTGCGCCCGGGGCCCGAAATGAGCTTAAATCGGCACTGATGTACGGTATAAATACGGAATATGTACTTATACTTACATAACTACAATAAAAAAACAACTCACTTTTAATTCCGCTTTGAAAGAAAAACCCAAGATATATACAAACGTAATAATAATATCCTCAAATATAACAATATCAAATGATGCATTTATTATCAAACAATTTAAAAACCATTAAGAAACAAAACATTTTCATCTAAAGTTAATTCTTATAGTTATAGTCAGTAGAAGACTTATTCTGCATACTGTCAGCCAATCTTGAATATTTCGGTATATAATTACTCTCTGTTTATCTTCAGGCGATCTTCCCAAAATGTCTTGGTGGTCTATCGGTCGATCGACTTAATGCCCACCCCTGTTTTAGATCATAGTTTGGGATTTGGTTTGATCCTGCCGCTTTCCTATTTGGAAGGTTTTAATAGTCCATCTGACTTAAGGGGAGGTGAAAGCATTGTGAAGTCAGAGGCGTACACAAAGGGTAGGGGGAGTTCCCTCCTTCATAGATGAACAAATCTTTAATTTTTACGATAGAGATTTCCTTTCTATGTGTTTTTCATAATGTACCCCCTCCTCAAGAGAGATGAGAACTGTGTGAAGTTATAGAGGAAGTAAAACACTAAATCCTCAACTTCAATCATGTCGTCAATGAATGGCTCTAAATTTTCTTGAAATGTGACCTCAAGTTCGTCTTTAAAAACTTCCGTTTTTTCGAAATCAAAATTTACCATTCCACTGCCATTATTTAACAATGGAATGTTAATTAAATTTTATTTTTTAAAAATTTAATTTGTAAGAAGAGTTACCGTCGAGGCTTAGGCTCTCGAGAAGATTTTTTAGGGTCCTGTTTTTGTGTGTGTTGATTTTCATCATAATGTATCTAATGACAGCATGTATTTCGTTTTTAAGGAGGTATTTAGCTTTTGCCAAAGTTTTTTAAATCTATTCTTAGCTTTCATTAGCTCTCGTATATTTATAGGAGAATAAGGTCTTAATTAGTTCAGTACGTAAGAAATTACATTTGAGAGAGAGAGAAGTTATGCTATTAACACAGTTTGGACGGTTTTGCTTTAATTTAAAATGTCAAGACTTTCTCAGATGTTATGCTGTTTGATTTTTTGAAGTTTATATTTCTGTGATGAAGCCGGTCTCTTTCCCCTAATTGCTAAGAAGGGATGCCAACAGACGTGGGGAAATTCCATTCGTTTCCCTAATTGCTGGGAAAAAGTTTCGCAAATGGGTGGTCAAAAATTCTGATCCTTTTTTCCCATGCCATCCCGAATGTTAAAAGAGATACCGTTACATTGTGCTTCCGTTTTCTCACGAATCGGTGACGACAGCACGTCTGAGAACTTACAATATGAGCTCAGACAGACTCCCGCCATAAACGGCCGGCGGAGAGAGATCAAAGGAATTCGGCAGTGAGTGATCGTGAGAAACGAGGGGTTTATAAGGCCAGAGCGATGGAGTAGGAGAGACTTTACTTGAGAGAACCGTTGGAGGCCTCTTTTAGCGATAGTCTTGCGAATCAGCGATTCTTGGGAGTCCGCGAATTAAGGTGGACTTCGAACCTTGGAGGCTTCGAAGGAGCAACTGCACGGCATATAGAGAACCAGCGAGTTCACCAAACTCGGTGTGGAATTACCGAGATCGAACTGATAACTATGGACCCCTTTTCACATATTCCATGTATAGGACTTTTATCTAAAGGATCAATTTATGTCCTTATTTTATGAGAATGATAGAGAACCCTGCAGCGAAAGAGAAATTTGATCTGTGGACTCATTTTACATAAATTGTAATGAAACAATTTTTTGATGAATTTTCATACCGTTTAATAAATCGTTATTCAAGGGCTGTTTGAAGTCATTACAGTTTTATAGGGGGAATGTGTTATTTACGAGAAAGTAAAACATAACTGAATTGTGGTCACTGCTAAGTTTGTTTATTTATTTAACATCATGAGGAGATAAATTTAGATGAAGTACAATAACGAAGATGGAATGGGCTTAGCTCTCTGGAAAGTGTAGGATTGTCAAGAGTTAGAATATGCTG
This sequence comes from Trichonephila clavipes, assembly GCA_019973935.1. Lineage (NCBI taxonomy): Eukaryota > Metazoa > Arthropoda > Arachnida > Araneae > Nephilidae > Trichonephila > Trichonephila clavipes. The sequence continues at coordinate 16,805 of BMAU01017748.1, read as the reverse complement.
TGCAGAGGTCAATTTCTTAAATTTCACCTATTTGTAATTGTCCTGTATATGTTCCACCTCGGGTATTTTACAATGAAAAGAATGGTTTTGTAGTTATGTGAGTGAATAGCATTAAATACTGCAGTGTTTGGAGAAGTATTTGGGTTTATATACATACACACCACAGGAAATTGTGTATTGCTTTCAAACTTTATTATGATTGTGATGTTTTCAAGTAATTATGACAAGTATTTAATATTTATCATTTAATAATAATAGAAATCATTTTTAAGTTATAGCTTTTACACAGGAAGGCTATTCAAATACAAGTTTACCTCGACTTACGCTACCCCAACTTGCGTGAACTCGGAGTTACGCAATTTTCAAATCGCGTCGGTTCGTCTTTTTTTTTAGCACTGTGTCCTTTTTCTTCTTTTTTTCTCTCCATCTCTAAAACTCAGGCTGAATTAGCGCCAGAGCCTGAAGAAATTGGTAAAGGGAGTTTTCGATCTTGCCAGGCAAATAAATTTAGAAGGGAATTGTGATGACGCTCAAATGCTGGATTCTCACAATGAGAAGCTGACAATGGATGAGCAACAGCAGGACATTGAAGAACCTGAGTCTTTATCCCCAGTTCAGTCAGAACGATCAAATGACGGTTGGTAAATTGACAGAAGGCCTCAGTTAAATTGAAAAAGGTTCACAATTTTCGGAAAACATAGACTCAAACGATGAGCGTTTTTTTCCTCCTTCAAAACAAGAAATGATAAAAATATTAGCATGCTACAAGGAAATTTTGTGGGAGGAAAAAATCTTTGAACCGGCAAGCTAATTCATTTGGTTTCATGAAACCTTTTACATTAAAATAACTTCGTTTTGCGATTTTGTGTGAGTGTGTGTATTAGTGTTATCTAAGATTTTATTACACATTTATTTTTTCTAAATAAGTATTTTCTTCCGTACTGGCCCCAACCAAAAATAATTTTTAGGTATTTATATGCGAAATTATACTCCGACGTACGTGAATTCGTACCCACTTAGTCCCACTTATCGCGTAAGTTCGGGGTATTAATGCACTTACACTCACGCCCAAATTAAATTAAAGATAATGCCAGCCGCAGGAAATAAAGGTTCAGAAGCAAAAAAAACGGGACTTATTCAGTAAGCTCATTTGTTAAACAAAAGATAAAGAACAAAAAAAGATGACGTATGTGTGATGCCATTCATAAAAACATCGATTTCTGCTCCCTAGAGCAATTACAGAAAATACTCTCTTTACACAAACTTAATGTTACACTGTTGGTATAATAAATAATACATTTTATGTCTCCCTTGTGATGAAATACAGTCCGTACAACACCTAGGCATGCTGAGTATGAAATTATCGAGCTGATCTTGGGGAAGATTACTTCCCTCACAGCAAGGAATGCTCTCCGAAGTTCTGGAACACATATAAGACGGTTGAAGGGCTGAAACTCACTGGCCAAGTATGTGCCACACATCTGCGTCGGATTCAAGCCAGGTGAGAATGCTGGCCATTCTATTGGTAATAAAATCAGATTGAAGACATTCGTTTATGATGTTTTGCTGGGTGAAGATGGGTATTGTCATCCATAAACACAAATTCTGTGCTCGCATCTATTCTGGAGCCCAGTAAAATTTTCCCCAATCAAGGAATCTTGCACACCCTTAACAGTGCTATTCAACGATGTTGCTTTGCAGGTGGCGGGTACCTGGCGTTCTCCATTAAAAGTTTGATGTGAATCAGCCTACAAGATAAACCTGGACTCGTCGGAAAACATCACACATGCTCACTACGACGATGTGCTCACACACTCACTGCATGTTCCCTACTCTAGGCTAACCATTGGAGACAGTGAGTTGCCATGAGCGGAACACATCCGAAAAGCCTGAGAGCATATAGATCAATATGTCCAAAAATGTCTTTCCGTGGTTTAATTTGAAACTGTCGTACCCGTGACCACAGATAGCTGACGAGACCGATCGGATGCTGTGCTCTGGCGGGCTGCTTCTTTTGGCAGTTATTGCCATACATCGGGCTTCATTTGGCATTGTAACTCGAGGACGACCTGTATTGTAACGACTACTGACATTTCCGTCATCTTGGAATCGTTTCCAAAGCTTAGAGATGATACTTTGTGCAATTCCAAGTTCCTCGCATACTTCCATCTGCTTACGCCCGCATTCCGGGTGCCTGATAACTTTACAACATAAAAAAAAAAACATCCTCATGCTTCCTCTGTGTCATAACTATTCGGTTATGTCCCTGAGTGGCTTACAAAACACCTGTGAACAATCTTACTTCTTTGCCAACATTCCTTATATACCCCTCTTTTACACTCTCATCATTGTGACGTACTATCGGGGGTCATCTGGTGGCTTCCTTTAATTTGCATATTATTGTTGAAGATATGTGTGATAATTCTACAAGTGAAATTTTTAGTCTAGAGTTCGATTTCCATGGGATTCTGAATTATCCTTAATTTATGGACATGGGTGTATTAAAAATTATTAAATACAGAAATGAGATTTTCAGTTCCAACATATAAAAATAAAATATTACATTACAAAATTTATCTTGTTTCGGGGCTGTTTATGCATAGTTTTACCCATCACGGATGATGAATAAAAATATATAGTGCCACAATCTTTCAATATATATATATAATTTGTCTTTTTTTCATTTTTAAACTATATTTAGAAAGTCGTGGATCAAAGGATGGTATTATATCCCCTATTAATCTTTTTTCACTATTTTACTTCACAATACACAAAAGAAAACTTTAAAGCATTTTAACTCGATTTATATCGCTTACAGATCTTTTTGCTACTCACCAACAACGTATGTATACAAACTTTCAATCATTATACATGCCATAGGCATCATTCCCTTGCATCTCAATCCATACTAGAGATAAAAAAAGAGCGGGGGATGTTTGCCGATAGGGGACAATTCCGTAAAAGTGAGGGTTGGAAATACAACGGGTGATGGGAGAATATCAATGGCCTTCTTCCACATTCCGCTCAAAATCTCATTGCACCTTCAAACACAACTTTTTTCTCTCCCCACTCTTAAGAGAAACGTGTGATGTTTTTCGGAGCGGCATATTTTTGAAGGGGGTTGACGTTTCCAGGGACCGAGCACTGTAAGATAAATCGTTATATAGCTATGAATCTTTTCCGCTAGAAATTTCGCCTGACAGGGTCCAGGAAAATTTCAGTCCGATGCGTTTTCTATCATGTTTCGGGTTTGCCATGTATACTGCGTACAAGACTGGACTATCGCGATTCTGCTTCAAAAAGCGATCGAGGTGAGATGGATTCTCTCTCTTTTTTTCCCCGAAAAAAAACATTTTCTTTTTCTTTATATGAAGTCACTTTATTCATGAAGAAAGATGAGAATCCGTTAAAAATAAGGTCTTATAACTAGGTGACCAGCGCTCTGGTATGTTCTGTAAGCCTCAGATTTAGATCTTATTTTTTTTTAACGTTCTGTCTTTTCTGAAATTAGCTTTCGTTATAATGTACCACATATTTCCGTGTATAAGCCGATAATGCTTGGAACTTTTCTTAAAGTGAATGTAAGGGGGTTGGCTTATATCCCTTTAAGACCCAAACCGCACGATTTTGCGGGTTAGATATTCTTATACGTCTTTGCTTCTGTAATAGTCGAATCTAAGAAAAGCCCGAATCGAACGATTGAGTGAGTTTGCACACAGAAAGTGTAAATTATCACTTTTTATCAACAGACGGTGGTTGTAGTCCATGTTTTACTTTCAGCTGGCAAATCTAGCTTTGTTTTCAAATACAACAAAAACACGTATTCTTTTTACCTGCCATAAAAAGGTAATAAACATTATATTTCTAATTGCTTAGATACTTATTTTTGTCTCTATATATGTTGAAATAACTGTAAAATATTAAAAATAGTAACTATACTCTATTAATGTTGCTAGTAGGATTCGTGCTTCGGATTTCGTTACCCGCACGATCGTGTGACTTGGGCGTTATTTGAGTCACTGCAGCTGTAAAGATGAATGGTTGCTATGTGGTTTTCTTTTCTGTTTCAATAATGTTGATAGAAGCCTAAATAAAAACGAAATACATAGTTATATAATTAATACCATATTTGCTTGAGGATTGTCATGGAATAGTCCCTTTTTTCTTTCTTTCGCTCTCTTTTGCAATTACTTTTTTCTTTCATATATTTGTTGAGGAGTATGGCATTTTTTCATTCCTTACACAGATATCTGCAACCATATCTTTTCCTCCTCCCATAAAATTCTAGGTCTTTCGGTAGGAGTTGGTTAGGTGTAGTTTAAATATTTTAATATATTTTTTTTAAACAATAAAATTTTCTGATACATTTTATTATTTTTCATGGAATAATACTATGCCAACTTTTAATCAAAAATTTTTCAGGTGTATAAAAAGAAAAGAATTCTCACACAAGAAGAAATTTTGCAATTGATGAATAAATCAGATTATGAGCTAGTGATCTCTTGGTTGATGTCTATGTCGCGAACAAAACATATGAATCACGGATACTGAAAGAATAATCAAGTTCAGATGAGAGCGATGAAGAAAAACACGGAAATATTTGCAAAGGAAAGACAATTTTGGATAATTCATTATCATCAAAGTATCTTGAACCCATTAATTTCACTTTGTTTTATTTGTAGAGAGTTCTTGGTTTAAGTGCCAACAAGATGCAAAATCCACTAAAACTCATTCAAAAATTAAAGTGGATATCTTAAAATTTAAATTAGAGATAGCTGAAGCTTTAGCAGCCTCTCCAACTAGCAAAAAAAAGTATTTTAACTGATGATAAAAACAACTGTGTTGTAATAAGTACAGATTTGAAAATTTCTAAAGCAGTTCCAAGACATGTTGTGAAAAATGCAATGTTTTTTAATTATATTTGTCGAAAACAAAAACATGCTTTAAAGATTTTCACAGGAAATAAGCCAATAAAAGTTAATAAAGTATAAGTCAATAAAGTTAATAAAAGAATTAATTATACATCAATAATTTCCTTATTTGTAACAATTTTAGTTGAATTAAGAAAAAAAAAAAAGTTTCTTCTGTCACTTTAGAGCTAAATTAAATGTCGAATTTCACGGGTGCCCTGTTCCACAGATAAAGCCCATACGTTCCAGGGCTGGAGAGAATTTTTTTAATTATTTTTTCCAGTGTCATTTCGGGGTCTATATAGTTTTAATAACTAGAAGAATTTTATATTTAAAGATAAAAATATTTCGGGTCTAAAGGGATATACGGATTCATTAATATAGGAAAAAAGTGTCCAGAAAAACATTCTTTTACTATTTTCCGTTAGGAATCTGTAATTTATTTTTTAAATTTATGCAGTGTTTTTAGAACTTGTATTCTAAAAGAAGAGGGAAGGGGAGAATCAGAATAATTCGAGAATTCTCATTTTCGCATTGGTCATCATATAGCGAGTTTATCCTCAAGGGCGTGAAGCGCAGGTCGACAATCCATCGAAATTTTCTTCCTACTTGCTTTCCAAACAACAATAATAAGAACAAAAAAATAGCACAGAAATTGTAGCTGCAAGATAACAAATGAGCGGAACAAAATGTGTGCTAGCTTCAGATAATGCTACTAGAATTAAAACTACTGTCGTTGTACATAAAAAAACTACATAACAAAATTTGATTGGAAAATGTTTCACCCATTTTACCCGTTTAACAATAGTTTCGCCCTCATGGTGACATGTTTGAAAATTACAAGAACTTTCTTCTTCAATTCAGCTTCTATACTAGTTTCGGATTTTGGGGAAATTTTTGATTCAAAAACGCATTTTCGGCTAATACGCACGAATTTGCTTATAGTATTAGGAAATAAATGGTAGATTATGTCAGCCTGCTAAATAATATGGTATACATGAACCTATGAATATTGTAGAATATGCGGATTTCTCCCTATTAAATAACATATGATTAGAATAATACAAACTACGTGGATAACAGTATAATATGGGATATATGTGGAAAGTGAGATTGGAAGGTCTATTTACCTGAAACATGCCATTCAAAATATACGTCGAATAGATATCCATTACGCCTACGTACAAAAGGTTTATTATAAGCACCTTGCACTTTTGGAAAGGAGCTTTATCGATGCAATGGATAGTTCTGTAAAGTACGTGATTGTATTGGATAAAAAATATGATTTAATTTTAAACATATTCTATCTTATATATAAGAATTTTTTTAGACAATATTTTTTCTTATGTATATTTATGAACATGCAGTTAAAGCAACACGTAAACTATTGACGACAGACTTTGTAATTCAGAACTGAGGGTCAAATGACGAGGACGACACCTGAGCTGGAACACACTATCCTAACTTTCACGTTACATCAACGTAAGGAATGAGCCATGACAGGCTTAATGTGCATCAACAACTTTACACGGCTAGTTTTCAGCGGTATCAAGACTTCAACCCGCGATATGACAACGCCAGCCACGGTTTGTGACTATAAATACACAAATGGCCATCATAAATGCAACACCAAGAAAAACAAAATTTATTTTGTAGATAGCATGCTGACCAAGTATCAAATGATTAAATTTATAGACTTCTGTGAAGTGCGGTTCCTGACAGAATCAGTAGCCAGAGTAGCCGCCATGTTAGAGATCACCGCTGCCACACACCTCGGCATTGATTCAAAGAGAGTTTGGATGTGTTATTGGGGTGCAGCAGACCAAGCAGCTTCCACACGCTGCCAAAGTTGATCTGGTGTGGCAGCTGGGGGTGTAATCTGGGTCAATCGTTGAACAACCATGAACCACATGTTTTCTGACGGCGAAAGATCCGGAGAGCGAGCCGGCCAGGGAAGCAATTCAATCTACTGATTGACGAAGAACATTTGGACAATGCGTGACACGTGTGGTCGCGCATTATCCTGTTGAAATATGGCTGTGGCCAAGCCCTGAAGGTAAGGAAGGACAATTGGCTCCAACACCTCGGAGATGTAGCGCTGGCTGTTTAAAGTACCGGCAATGCGTACAAGAGGAGTGCGAGAGTGATATCCAATACCACCCCATAACATAATATCCGGTGCAGGGCCAGTGTGGCGGTGCATAACGCAGCTGTTCAGCATCCCCCTTCACGGTGTCTCCAGACTCGAATCCGACCATTGTGGTGTTGCAGACAGATGCGTGACTCGTCAGTAAAGACAACTTCATTCCATTCTGCTGCCCACCTCCTTCTTTCATCGCACCATTGGCGGCGGAGACGTCTGTAGTTCTGCGTCAAGGGTAGACCAAGCAATGGACGTCTTGCGGACAGACCACTCTGCTGTAAACGGCGTCGAATGGTACGCGCAGACACTGAATGACGCGTTACTTACACGATGTGCTGTGCTACGGTTCGTGATGTGACCGAGTGATCCGTCATTACCATGCGCACAATTTGCCTGTCCTCACGTAAAGTGGTGCACTGAGGTGGAGACGACAACGTCTGTCCATCGTACCCTTCTGCATCCAACGGTCACATATCCGCATTACAGTTGTTTGGTTTCATCCAACACGACTACCGATTTTCCTGAAAGGTAATCCACAATCTCGGTAGGCCACTATCCTTCCTCTGTCGAACTCGGATACTTGATTAAAAGCTGATTTCTGTTTTCTACGAGAAATAACTGATCGTTTTTTGAAAAAACCACAAGAAAAACACAATTGCCGAGCTTAAAATCGTCAAAATCTCCAAGCCTTAAATAGCGCTTTGAGGTAGCGCAACAGGCGCGCGTGATGTGTGTCTGCGCTGAAATTGCATATCTCACCTCCGCTAATGCATGTAAATTTCATGTTATTTGCAAGCTCCCTTCAGGCTGTTGCATTTACGATGGCCAGCAGTGTGTTAGGATACCGCGGTCATTTTTTCTCTATGAAGTATTTGATGGAATTAAGTAACATATATATATATATATATATATATTAAGTAATTATATCTATATCTCCTTTATATATACGTATATATATAAAGGAGAAAAGCGATTCACTCACTCACTGACTAATCACGATATCTCCGGAACTATTAAACCTACAGATTTGAAATTTGGGGTAGGTAGGTTCCCTTCATGGAGTAGACGTCAGCTAAGAACGGATTTTGCAAATATGGAACCCCAAGGGGCGTTACGGGGTGTTACAGATAATTATTTCCATTATTAAACAATTAGATGTACAGTCTTGAAACTTGGTACACAGATTTCTTTCATAAAGTAGAGATTCCCTACATAAGGATTTTTACGAAAATCGACCTCCAAGGGGCGTTATGCATAATTATTTCCATTTTTAAACTATTAGACGTACAGTCTGGAAATTTGGTAAGCGGATTCCTTTCATAGAGTACAGATCCGCTACAAAATGGGTTTTGTGAAAATCGACCCCCAAATGGCGTTGTGGAGAATTAAGGGACGTTATACAGGCATTTAATTTTTTTTAAACTATTAGACGTAAAATCTTGAAATTGAGTAAGCAGACTCCATTAATCGAGAAGAGATCCGGTGTAAGATGGGTTTTGTGAAATTCGCTTCTTAAGTGGTGTTGCGGGGGCGTAAGGGGCGTTATAGATAATTATTTCCTTTTTTAAACTATTAGACGTACAGTCTTGAAATTTGGTAAGCAGATTCCTTTCATAGAGTAGAGATCCGCTGCAAAATGAATTTTGTGAAAATCGACCCCCAAGTGGCTTTGATTTGTTTTGTGAAAATCGCTTCCTAAGTGGCGTTGCGGGGGCTTAAAAGGCGTTATAGATAATTATTTCATTTTTTAAACTATTAGACGTACAGTCCTAAAATTTGGAAAGCGGATTCCTTTCATGGCGTAGAGATCCGCTACCAAATAGTTTTGGGGAAAATTGATCTCCAAGGGTCACTGAGGGGGATTAAGGGGCGTAAAGATAAACATTGCCTCTTTTCAACTAATAGACCCACTTGCTTGAAAATTAGTAGGTATGTTCCGTTCATGGAATAGAGTTCCCTTTACAAAGAGTTTTTCGAAAACGGATCCCCGAAGGAGTGGGGCTGCGACGGATTAAGGCGTGTTATAGAAAAATTCCTGTTTTTAAATTTAACCCATTTACTTGAAATTTGTTGAGCACGTTTCTTTAATTAAATAGAGTTCCACTAAGAATGGATTTTACGGAAATCAACTTAGGGGGAAGCGGGGAGAGTTATTGGGGTGCATTGATAGACAAAATTCCCGTTTTCGAACTGCTAAGACTATAATAATAAAATTTGGTTTGCATGCTTCTTTTGTTGAATCGGAATCCGCTAAGAATGCTCTCAACGAGGTATTAATAATAAAAATTCCGTTTTTGTCCTGTTAGGTTTTGAATTGAAATGTAGCACGCATGCTTATTTTATGAAGTAGAGATCCGCTGAAAGTTGCTTTGGGTGAAATGCACTTGATTATTAGGTTAAGTGAGCGCAAAAAATATTTCTCATTCTACTTTAGTTATAAATAGAAATTAGACATTTTAATTTATGTCCTTTTTATATCAAGAGGCGAGAGTTACAGCTATAAATATATTTTTCAGTACAATCGAATTCTTAATGCTAGATATCAATAATTCATATACTATATGTAAACAGCATACTTTTATACAACATCGTGAAATACCCAGTGAAGCGGGTGGGTAACGGCTAGTATATGTATATAAGAGCATGTGTGCTTATGACCACACGATAGAAGAGAGAACATCAAGTTTTATAATGTTATTTCAGGGATTAGTTAGGTGAATAAAAACAAGAAGATACTAGTTTGCCATGTAAAATCATTTATTCATATGTCTGTACTCATAAAGTAATTTTTTTTGCGAAACATATAATCATATTTGTGAATTAATTGTATTCTAAGAAGGAAACAATAGACTTACGGTAGCTGAAATAGGTTATAAATACTTTAGATTCAAAATTATTTAAATAACTAAAAAAAAATAATTTTTTTTCACTGGAATATTGCTAATGATATAATTATAATATTTACTTAGTTCTATAAAGATTTGTCCTTTTCCTACGTTTTAAGTTTAATTTTAGTGTAGGATTTCTCACTCTCTCTAAGCCTATTTTTAAAAAAATATTACATGTTTCATTTTCATAGAAAGTGGTGGGGGGAGCCCCATTTAGTCGAAGCTAGGAACTTAACTTTACTTTGATCAAATATTGGCGGGGAAGGGAGGGGGCACACTACCGCGTTTTATGTTGTTTTGGAGTAGCGGGGGGAAGGGGGACTACATTGTGCAACTCTATGCTACCTTTAGCGACAAGAGTGGCAAAAAAAAAAAAAAAAAAAATGCTGATTTTTTTAAAAAAGTCTTTATATATATTGAACTTGTTACTTCCTTTTTCGATTATCCTTCACCGTTAAAATTTCTTCATTCGCTATTTTGAATAATTATTTAAGGTATCCGACTACACACGTTCGGAACCGTGGTCTTAAAAAAGCGCATAAATGGATAATTTTCATGATATTTAGTGTCACTTAAATTAGAATACACGTATAAAATTGTTTTAAGGACATTTTGACAAATTTTTTTTATTTAAATACAATATTTCGGCAAAAAATTAACTTAAAATAACCTCTTTTCAAAATGTTCTCCTTTTGTGAAAAATGCTTCTAATATAATATTTTGCCTGTATATAGCTCAGACCTCTGTACAGAGGCTCAACTATGATTTTTGAAAAATTCACATTATTTTTAGAGTTACAACCCATTGAAATAATTATCGGCGTTTTTTTCTTAAAATTTCTCCCCTCTGTTGTCGTAAAACACATGGATAAACCCACTTCTAAGTTATATATTTAAAAAATTCTACTTGTGCCTCTGTACAGAGGTGTGAGCTATATACAGGCAAAATATTATTATAATAGAAGCATTTTTCACAAAAGGAGAATATTTTGAAAAGGGATCATTTTTTATGTTCATTTTTTGTTTAAATATTGTACTTAAATAATTTTTTTATTCGAATACTATTCTTAATTAAAACAATTTTATATACATTTTCTAATCTAAGTGACAGTAAATATCATAAATATTATCCATTTACACGCTTTTGCAAAATCACGGTTCTGAACGTAGTCGGATACCTTAAGCATAATGTAATGAATATATATTTTTTTAAAAATATGAAAATGCAGGTTTGTTACAGTTCAAAGAAGATGAATGAAACGAGAGAGAGAGAGAGAACGCAAGACATTCCGCAATTTATGTAATTTCAGATATGCTTATGGTTGTAAAGCAAGGTAATTGACAATCAACTTGAAGGTGTTATTTATAACTCAAATATTTTCGATATACAAATTAATAATAAAATGTTGCTTTGAAATGATTTTCATAACAATAACTGTGAACATTTTTAAACCTCCTCTATCCCGAAGTCTTAAATATTTTGTCCCTTCGACATTTTATGAATCGAAATATGTGTTGAGCTTTAGGTTGAGTTATTAACAAAATTTTTAAGATAATTAAGATTTGACATAATAAACAAAACACTAATTTCACATTTAAACACTAATATCTCATATAAAACAAAATATCTTAAATTTATACATAATTAGGGATGTTGGCAAAATGCATCAGTTTATTATATCGTACCCTCAAAATCAAAAAGAAAGAAATTAAAAAATGACACAAAAATAGATTCGTACAAAAATATAAATATCGTACCTTTCTTTATAGTTATTCCTACTGATATTTCTTGAGTAATAAATACACGTGGGAAGATTAAATAAGCATACAAGAAGGACCCGGGGAAAACACCCCTCTTTTGGCCACGTGGTCCAAAGAGGGATGATTTCGAAGAAGGGGTGGACTACCTTGTCCGACCACTATTTCCGATTAAAGACGAAAAAAGCCGAATGAGCTTTTCAAACCCGAGGGTGAGGTTCTTTCTAGTTCACTCTCCAGTAAACGCGCTAAAAGAAGTTATCACTTCAAAAAGTGTGTGAATTATTTTTTAAAAATTTCTGGCACAGAGAGAGAAAGTAGGGTCATATCTATTGCGATTAGATACCACAGTTCACAATTTCAAATTAATAGAAATTTCTATAACAAATTCATTAGCAAAATTCGGTAGTATGTGCATTTCGGTCTAATAAAATACGTTATTTTTTCTACATATGGTAGAAAATTAATTAATAAACGTAATACTCTACAAGAATTCGTATATAAACAGTTGGGGGGAGAGAAGGGGGGGAGGGGGAATAAAAACTGAGAAAAGTATATAGTCAGGGTTTGAAGTTTTCTTCACGTCTCTTTTTAAATAACTCAGCATTCACTTCCAAATCTTACTTGAAGAAGATAGCACCTTTTTCCGAATTCGTCGCTAGACCTGCAGAATAAATTAGTTAAAACGTCTTTTTCGCGGAACACTTGAGTGGAAAACGATCGTAAAATGAAACGCTATTAGAACTGCCTTTTCGAAGAACCTAAAATATCCTCCTGAGGTTTGAGTGGCAGCACCATTTCTCAAGCCGTCTGCAACAGCCAATGACACTACCGCTTGGCGACGAAAACTCTTTTATAAAGTTTAATCTACTCCTTCGCCATTAAATGTTTAAATCGTGTTTTACAAGACAGCTGCGAAAAGATTCAGGATTAATCCGCCGGATGGCATCGCAGGTAACTAGCATTCTGATTAAATTCCCGCCATTATTCCCGAAGAACGTTCCAAACTGCAAAGAGCTTTCACGGACACTGATAGGAGGCAAAGGATTCTGGAAGAACATTTTTCTGGTCATCTTCGCGTAAATTACGAGCAAACTTGATTTCCACTTAAGTTAATTGGCGGACTTGAACGACTTGGGCCTACTTTTAAAAGGGAAAGAAGCCGTTTCGGTGCAGGGACCAGAATTAGGTGAAATGCAGTTTGGCCCTTTAGCTTATTGGGCTGATGTGGTTAGAGCGCCTTGCCACTTTATATTATGTTCGGAATTCCTGTTAATTGCATAGCTGAAGGATGGAATTAGTTTGACACTCTCTTTGCGACCGTCTCCCCTCGATGTTGACTTAGGGGCTGTCACCGTCTGAAATCCTGTTTCGTCGTGTTATGTTCGTTTATTACCATGAATTAACCATGCTGCATATAGTTTAAATCTCATTCTTCGATAATAAATGGGGAATGCATGCTTGTTTTAAATCTTTCGTGGGAATTAGAAAAGACAGATCTTGTTGCATTCAATAAATAATCTCTCTTTTGTTATTTTTATCTTTCACTGGAAATAATAAATGCAGGTTTTTTGTTGTTTCAAAAAATCGAGGATGTGTTGAGATAAAAGGATTATGTTCTTATTTCCTGGCAATTGAGAATATACATATTCGAAAATTGAATGGTATTTCCTTTTCACCATTCGCTATCTTTTTTTCAATTGAAAAAAAGAATTCGTATACAGAATGTATAAATTTTTCAAAAAGTTTTTTAAGGATTTATTAGTAAAAGTTAGAATAACCCTTTTTTTAAAAAAATGATGCCAAAACATTTATTTAAATGAGAACTAATTCTTTTAAAAAAAGCTATTCAAGTTTCAGTTTGGAAAAGCCGTTGGTGTTCTTTTTTCACATATATAAATAATAAGTCCACATTCCTTTACAAAAATACAACTAATAAATAAATTTTTTAAATACTTTATTTTGTTTACATGCACCCACCGTGTAGATGGGGCTGATGCACGTTAAATCCATCGAATTCAAAGCTCACCCTTTAGCGTGGTGTGGTAGTTTTGTGAGGGGTTCCAACCAAGGTGTCATCCTTGTTCCTCGACCGAGGCTTAAAATTACGAGGTGCGTCGTCAATAGCTCTCATGCGACTTTATTGTGCGTGTTTTTTATACTTCTAGGAAAAAGTTTTTTTTTTTCGTGTGTTTTTTGTAAATTCTTCTTTTTATTAATGAAAAATTAGTCTTAGAAACATTAGTTAATGTTCACTTTTTAAATTTTTTAATGCACTGCATTGCATTAAAAAAGTAAAACTTAATTTAATTTCACTTAAATGGGTAACAAGTAAAAAGTATTTCTTCTGATTAATATAAAGACTTAAATTACTTTTAAATTAAACATGGTGAAAATACAAACATCAGATCTTACTGATTATTTTAATCTTACTACTTATACAATTACGATAAACTAAGAAATCAGAAGATTTAGCAAGCGGAAAAAGCAGTAAAAATATGCTTTATTTTAATGAAAAAATTCTTCTTTTTCATGTCATTGCTATACGGTGATTAGAATAAAATTTTTATTTTTCTCATTTAAAGAAAAAACATTTGTGAAATAAACATTTTCGTATCATTTCTTTTAATAGAAGGAATTATAATTCTTAATATAATGTTTGGTGTGATAATACATGTGCAACAGTTATTTTAAAAACAGAAATTTAAAAAATCAATAGCCAGTTAAATAAATATCTATATGATACTCTAATTAGGTTTTTAAAGGAAGTATGCGTTTTTCAATTACTAACTAAAATTTAAAAAACAAGTAATATAAAAATTATTTTTTTAAAGCCAATTGCTACTTAGGTCAACAATTTTTTTTTATTTTAGTTAATTTTTATTAAATAATTACAATTAATATAAATATTACAGAATCACAATATTAATTGGCAAAATAGAAAGCGATTTTCCTTGCAATTTTCCATTTTATAAATGGTGTTGTGGACTAGTATATTGTTTGTTACTATTTATTCATTAATTAAAAAATGAATGAATTAATATTTGAATAAATTGTATTAACATCAAGTGTCATCCAGAACAAATTAAAAAAAAATATTTGAAATTGAATGGATGAATAAAAAGCATTTTATAAACAATTGAAACTTTGAACAGGATATATATATATACATACAAATAGCTATAAAACCTAAGTATAACTAGTCAAGATAGTAGGAAATATTAGTCTCAGTAGTACAAAAACAAACTCCTGGCCTTTGGAACCAAGATTGCAAGTTTAGGGTTAGCCAATCTTCACCTGTAATTTGTCTATACTGAGCCAAAGGGAAATGAAGGAATAATATTAGGAGAAATTTAAATATTACAAATAAAATACACTATACTATTAAAATATAACGATAAAATTATAGCCTACTAGTATAGATTTAAAGTAGATGTTAAGACTTACTTCGTGAGTATAGCAACATGTTATGTTTCCCGCCAAAAATATAACAGAATAAAAGCAGTAGCGCATAAAAGTAAAAAGTAAATTATGATAGAATAACATTAAGTCTCTATATATACATTTAAAAATCATAAATATTGATATGAAATTTTACAGAAAACAAAAGACTTCAAGACATACACAAGAACATTTATATAAAATATAATATTATTAATTTTTTTCAACAAGTGGCGCCATCTATTGAATAACTGTATAAATAATTAAAAATGCTATTATATATATATATATGGATTATATATATATAGGGAGAATATAGATTAACAGTAAAAACTGAAAAAAAGAATTCTTAATCTTTTCTCATTTTTAGCTTTTTGTTTAAAAGAAAAGTTTTCTTCCATTGTTAGCATTTGAAATATTAAAAGGTAGATTTAACTAATTTAAAAATTACACGAGGATGAAAAAGGTCAACTGTTTTATTAGACTTTTAATGTAATATAACTAACCTGATTGTGTATTTGACCACAAAGGCTGAATTTATTCAATTAGCTCACACTCTCTCTCTATTTATTTATTTGTCTTCGTGGAATTTTCAATCGTTAATAAAATACATTTTGTTGTTGTTGTGTTGTGGCTAATGCCACCTGTCTGACGTAGTCAGAACGAGGCCCACGAAATTCATCGTGGCATGGGCAAGAGGTACGCCTGTCGTTGGCCTTGAGCACCATACAGGTGACAGTGCGATTTAAGCTCAGTGAAACTTCCCCGAAGGGACGATAGATGGCGACACGACCTCTATCTCCACCTCCACAATTTCAGCAAGTGAACTGAAGGGGAGGGAAATATTCTCCAGTTCCTGCGCTAGTGAATAAGCCCACAAGACTACGGACCCACTGATTTAACGAGCACGTACTCCGTGTGCACTCGGAGGGTATTTGGTGACATCGAGCATCGAACCCAGGCCTTCCGGTCTGGAGTCCGATGCTCTAACCACTAGGCTACCCACGGCCCCCAAAATACATTTTAAAGCGCTCAATTGAGCTGAAATTTTATATACATGATTATTTGGGATGACAATACAGTAATTTAATTATAATTAATAAAAACTAATTTTGATTAAAACTAATTATTTAAAAAATTACAAATACAGCCACGTTGGCATCATTTTCGGTGACTTGTGTGTGTCAAAACTTGAAAAGGTTTTTTTCTCACGTTTTAAATCATTCAATTGAACTGAAATTTTATATACATGCTTGTTTTGGATGAGAATACGATACTTAAATGATAATTAATAAAAATTAATTACCACTTAATGTTGTGATTCTGTTACATGTATATACATATTTACGCATATTAATTGTAACTATTTAATAAAAAGTGGCTAAAATAAAATTTTCTTTGTTGATCAAAGTAGGAATTAACTTAAATTTTTTTTATATTACTTGTCTTTATGTAGCTGCTATATAAAAAGAAAATTATCCACAGTTTCTATTAAATTCATTTATCGAGAAATCAAGCACTAATTTCCTCGTTAAAACATAAACAACATGATAATAATAAATTAGAATTCATATTGGTATTTAAAAAAAAGCATTTAATAATAATATGTAATGTATCCACAGTTATTAAGCAATTATTTGTTTGTAATAACTACAAATAACTCATG
>BMAU01017744.1:0-91242 GCA_019973935.1 Trichonephila clavipes | reverse complement strand
AATTATTATCAACTTCCTTATCAAAGATATATTACATTGATGATTCGATATTAACTTTAAAAAATATTATACCCTCGTTTTCAGTCGTTGGTTGAGTATGTTCCTCTAAATTACCATTGCAGAGGGTCCTTGATACATGTTAAATTTGTTGAGCATCCAATGTTTTTTCGTTGGCGTAGTAAAGTTTGGAGGAAGTGTGCCACCTCAAGTGTCGTCAGTTGACCAAGGTCCGAAATTATGTAGATCAATCCTCAATAGCTCTCGTGTTGCTCACGGAAAAAGTGCAATGTGAAATTAATATCAATCTGCATGTTATACGTTATGTTCATAATTATTCTAGACTGTGTTTTAACCACGTTTTCAATTAGCCTTCAAATCGGAAAAATGTAATTTGCAAATTTGGGAAAAGGTATTCTGCTTACCATTGATAGATCTAGTAATAAATTGTATTTCATAAGCCACAAAACAGTGGCGCACGCAGGGGGGCTGGGGGGTCCGGACCCCCCAAAGCCCATTGATTTTTCCGATTGATTATAATTCGAAGTATATATATATGTAAAATTTAATTAATTTCTTGCTATTAATGATTAATTTTATTAATTAATGACAATTATTTATTCAAAACTAGTTTTTTACTGTGTTTTTGTTCCCGAATCGACAACATCAAAGGAGCATGATACAAGAATGGTGAACTTTCGACCCCGGACCCCCCTTGAAAATTCCCTGTGTGCGCCATTGGCCACAAATATATTCTTTGTTATAATAAAAATTAAATAACGGCTAAAATTTGCTTTGTTCATCAGTTTTATTTATTTATTTATTCACTAAATTTGTTTAGTATTTTTTTAACAGTAATTTAGTCATGCTTCTGTTTGGTCATATTATTCTCGTAATATTTTCATAAAATTTTCAGTTTGTATAATCACACATGGTCACACAGGAAATTCAGGAAAATCAATGTATGTGTACATAAACATATTCAATACTCAAGATAAAATGTAACTAGATTTGAATATGCATATTTCAACAGTAAAATATATAACAGGATAAGTGTAATCATATTTCGTCAAAGTCCTAGAAATTGCTAGAGAGAGTGTAGAGTATTATTTTTTGTTGCGATGTATTATAAGAGGAAATTATTCAAAATCATGATCTTCAGAAAATAAGAAAATTTTTCGATAGTATAGCCTCATTTCTAATATAATTTTTTATAGAGTTAGCAATTTTTACGTATTTTAAGAAACTATTTGAAAAAGTATATATATTTTCCTGCATTTTTTATTTTTTATTTCTCTTTGTTTAAAAATGCACTCCTCAGAAATGAGGGTCGATTATTTAATTTTAAATTACAATGATCTGCTATTATTTCATTGATTCTAATCATTTGATAACTTTGTATGAACACATAAATTTAAGATCTTGTTGAGTGTTTGTTTCCTCTCTCATGTTGATAAAAACTAATTTATTGCGTAAACTTAATAAATTAAATAGATTTAATCAAATGATGCATTTTTTATATAGTACGGTTATATTTCAAATAAAATCCATCTTCCCTTAACGAAAAGTTTATATACTTTTTCAGCACCTAACATTTCTAACCATACAAATAACAATTTTAAAGTTAACGTAATTTTGATTGCATATTACATAAAAGAAAAAGGAAAACTAACTTTATAAGTAAAAATAATCCATCGCAAATGAAGTTATATAGATCATACCCTACCGCTTGTGATATGTATATTTAATTCACTCAAATTAGACGAATGATTGATAATGAAATGCAAGTATAATAATAAACACACACACACAATATTTATATTCCCATGATGAATTTTTACTAGTTTTTACATATTTTGAAATTCTCAAAATCTCTTACAAGATTACTTTATGTACGCCATGTTAATGCGGAAAATGATGTTAAAACCAGTCGTCTCAATTTTGTAAAAAAAATTTCATTAGGTAAAGTATGCCCTCACAATATATATATATATATTATTTCTAATGTTAGATATTATACTAAGCTTTCGTCTTTCTAAATGCTTAGTATTGCAAATATTATTTCAAGTATTTGTATGTGAAGTACAAAGTAAATTCTGAATCAATTTTTTAAATTATGAATGATTGCAGGATTTTTAAGTGTATAAAATAGGTCGCTTTCTATAAGTCATTAATCACAATTTCCAAAATGTATATACAATCTAATATATAAATCGTGATGAAATTTAAAAGAAATACTTAACTTAAAACAGTGTTTATTTATTTATCATCTTTCACACACAGGTAGTCTACTTCCTCATATATATACTTTTAATTGCGAATAATCTTTTTGTTAACTATATCTGAAGGCTAAACTTATCTAGAAATGATTTAGTTACATAAAAATGAAAGTTAATGGTAATTATTTTTAGATGAAATACAGTGAGATATTTATAATCGAATTGTCTTAATTATTTGGAAAGTTTGAACAATTTATTTTAAAATCCCAATTAATAACATTGGAATTCCTGCAAAATTGAAAATGCTGCACAATAAACAGAATTTGGGGGAAAAATTATCACATTTCTAGTTCTTATTTATCATTTTGTTCTGAAAAAAAAATAAAAAAATTTTCATGAAAGAAAATTTCTTAGCTTAATGATGTGATAAGACTTAAAAATCTACAAAATAATAAAAAAAAGATAATATTTGTGTGATGATAATTCGTCCTTTCTGACAATAAATGGAATCTGAGAAAGTTCTAAATCACATTACTACAATTTAATGTTTATAGTTATCCAAAGATATAATTAGTTTTTGCAAATTATAAAAAAGTGATGTCAAACTGAAACATTTATACTTTTACATGTAAATTAATAAAACCAGGACAATATACACGTTCAAAACATCGATTTTCAATTTTAGTATTAAAAGAGTGCACATTTTTCTGAATCTAAAAATGTATAACACTTATAAGTTTTGTTGAAAAAATAACCTTAAAATATGAAAAAAGTAACTGACAAAAAAAATGTAAACTAATGCTTATAAATGTTTAGTTATTTCACTTTTTCTCTAAAGCATAAATTTTGCTTTTAGGTACAGTTTTTAAAAAAAACACTATTACACTATATGGTGGTTCCAAACTTTTTAACACTTTTGTACAGAATACCTGTGCATATCGTGAACCTGTTTTTTTTAGTCAAAGTAGTACATAGTTTTTTAAAAAATAGTTTTATTTGTGAAAAGGTAAACAAAAATAAAATTTCAAATTTATAAAGTTTTATACTTTGATTAAATAAATTGTATTAATAATTTACTTAGAAAAATAGATTCACTATATTTTGTGTATTGTTTCATATATGTGCAACAAATATTTTACATATTTAAAAGATACTATTTTAAAAATGGTACCTAAACATAAGCATGGATTATGAGAACTCAAGATTATATCCAACTTAAATTAAACAGAAAAAAAATGTTTAACTAAAAATTAATTTTGTATTTATACAGAATAATTAAAACATCTTTATTAAGATCACAAAGAAATCTAAGCTCTATTGGAAATTTTTAGTGATATATGTACCATAAACAAAGTCTTATTTTTGGTATTTTACTCTTTCGAGCATTTACTGGTACCCATAAGAAAATAATTATTATTCAAAGATGTGAAGTAAATAACTTGAGTATCATGTAACATGAAAACAAATTGCTTCATGCTGCCAAAGCTGGTTTATGGTATAAGTGTAATTTGAGCTAAAGCTGTTTTATGGTATCAGTGTAATTTGAGCTTAATACACATTTTATACATTTTCCTTCATAGAATATCATGTTCTGACATTCATAGAAATGCTTCGAGTATTTACTTATAAGGAATAATAATTTTCAGGATATCATAAATTTGTTAATATTATTAGGGAAAGAGTTTATATAAAAATAACTTAAAATCTCATATTAAATCGCTGAAATCAGAGAATTTATGACACTATTTACTTCAGTGAAACTAAAAGAAAAGTGGAAATAAATGAAATACATTCTGTTGAAAAATTGAAAATCCCCAGTTTTACATAGCTAAGATTATTATTGTAGATAACGTTCGATGAAGAAGAAATAAATCTTAATAAGTATAAAAGCGTCTTAAAAAATCATAAAATATATTCAAGAAATTTATTAAGAACACTTGCATTTTCGTAATTATTAATAAAAATACATTCAAAAATATTTTACATAGATAGTCACTATCCACATAAAGATATTTTTTTTTTAAGAATAATTATTAAATCGTTATTTTTTGCTTCCCTATATTATTACTATAAATAAAAAAATATATAAATTATTTTTTGTTAAATTTATGATGCTAAATTACAACGAAGTTCTATTTGAATGATATAGTTAAAACATTTGTGTCGTTCATATAATAGTTTACGGTGGTATTCTTTATTTTGCTTCATATATGAAATACAGTAGTAAGAACAGCCGTGGAGTGATAGAGGTCAAAGATAAAAATAACATTTTAAATAAACATGTTTGATAACAACTTTATTAAATTAATTAATACATATTAAAAATATAGTGACAATTTTTTTATTTCACATTAATGGAAAACAAAATTCGCTACGTGTCATCACATATTAGTATTTACATATCGCCATATATCTCTCTTCTTTTATCATTTCAGATCCCATTCTCTATTTCTATCAAAATTGTGTTGGGTGGATCTCATAAGTCCCACAATTGTACAAAAGATATAAAATTGTATAATTTCATTTAAAAATGTAAATAGTATTTTAATTTAAAAATAAAATACACACACACACATGGATTAGGAAAAATTGTATATATTTTCAAAAACATGGGTTACATGCTAATTCTAATTGCAAGACATAAATATATGCATAATATAGGGCTATATAATATCATCAGTTGTTTTTGCATTATTATAGAGTAAAACTAATATACTACAAGCACAGTTAACAGTTACATACCATGAAGAAAACACAAAGAATAAGACTTTAATTTATCTCAACAATGGAACGATTAAAACTAGCAATTACTATATATAAGTCTGTTTATTTCTAAAAACACCAGTATTATAAATTTTAAAAACAAATAAAGCGTTCTCATATACCAGTTAAAAGACAAATGCTTCCAAAGCATTTGTTCGATGTCTTAGAAGTTTTTCCTACATATAAGAAAGGAGAGCTTTGTAAATTTTTCTAATTATTTTTCAAGAAGCATAAGGAATAATTATTCCTTTAATAACCACATATGCATAACAAAATACTTACTTATAAATGACAGAGGTTTCAAATTTCATATTTAATAAGTAGATAACTAGTAAAGAAATTTATATTTATCTATATATATCTTTCAAAATGATTTTCTTATTTGTAGTTTTAAAAATTGCCATTCAACTTTTTAAAAATATCTATTCAATAATTCATTTAATTTATTTTATGTTATTGAAATTAAATACTTGTAACATGAAATAAAAGTTAAAATGACAACTAAGAGTTCTTCTATTTTCGCATGGATAAAGATGAGTGAATTAATATTATAAATATTCGTAAGAGATATATCATTTTAAAATGTTCCTCTGAATATCAATAAAAGTCCAAAAGAATACTTTTTTTACATCATAATGAAATGTGGTACATTTAGTAAAACTAAAACACATAAAATGTGTATTGGATTCAAATAAAAAGTTTTGATATTAAGATACAGATCCATTAATCATATAGTAGCCTACTCATATCATTTATATTAAGGACCACCAAAAGTTCTGTATATTTGAATTTTTGGCAAAGACATATTGGTATTAATTTAATGTTACATACACGAAAAATATAAAAAGAAAAAAAACATTTCCAGAGGTATCAATAAAGTTAAACTAAAAATTTATATTTGTATATGAATAATAGAGGTACCTAATTTTTGGTTTAATAACTGGAGAGAAATATATGAAATATACATGCACACATTAATCTATACAAAATCCAAAATTTGTCATTTCATATAGTGAAATCAACATTTCTTAAAACTTTTATTAAGCAATTCATTTTATTATTCTGCAATTTAAAATTTAAATAAATTGACTATAAAAAGTAAACTATATTAGCTTTAAACAAATTACAATCGACAATTATCGTGTCTTTCTATTTTCGCATGCCTTGTATCCTAATCTTCCCAATTGTATAATTTTAATTACTGAATGTCTCCGTTTGCATGTGAGCAATCTTGTATTTTATTCTGCATGTATTGTATTTGCATCCATTTTTTTTGTCGTTTCCTTTCCCTTTTTGATTTCCATTTATGCCTATATCCTTCTACTTGAAACTTCATACCACTATTGATTGAGTATTGACTTACGTTTGTAAACCTTGTGTTATACTTGTCGGCACACATGGAATCTACCTAGAGTCTAAAAAAAAATACATTGTGCAATACTGATACATTTATAAGTGTATATTATCAGTGTAAATGTGTATTTATTTCTTATTAAGTCAGAATGTATTTTGTTTGTTTACTTTCAATAAATTATATATATTTTTTAATAATCTTTTGTTTTCGACTTTTTAATATGCTCGCCCCTCTCTGGTAGAATTATCACCCCCCAAGGGAGCGCACCCCACAGTTTGAGAAACGCTTAGTTATACGAAAAACATGTCATTATTTTTACTGGCATACTTAAAAGTATTAAATTGGGTTTTTTTGTGACAAGAGCATTAATATATCAATAATTAACATTAAAGGTTACATAATTCTGAACTTATATAAAGAATATCACACTATATAAAGCAAAAATTTGTATTTTTGTTACTCAGGAAAGATTCCAAGAACACCTTCCAGAAAACTTTCCACTTTCCTCATCCTTTTCATTTATGTTTAAAGTGACATCAAAATTTTAGTGTCATGTAAAGTATCGTAAAAAATATATTAAAACTGATGAATACATTTTCATATATGTTTCCTTATACTGAAATGTGGTACATGAATTGATTTCAAATATATTCAAACTGTTCTAAAGCTCTTCACGCAATAACGTTAGCACGGAAAACGCTTTTATTTAAATATTTAATTGTTTTCACGTTATACAAATTGTTCGGAATTTAAAATAAGGTAAGGAAAATATAATATATATGGTTATTTCGCAATTTTTAATGATTTATTCGATTTTATTTAATTTAATTCCAAGTCCAAAATTTCCTTCACATATGTAAAATTCTGATTATAAATAAATTTTCAAAAACAAAATGAATAGCATTTTCACACGTTACTTTTTTATAATAAATAAATATTTGCTGGAAAACCGTGACAAGAGAAAAGCTTATAAAGCAAAATATTTGACAAATGATATTTATTTATTTTTACATGGAAATTGAAAAGAACAAAGTGCAAAAAAAAAACCTTTGCACACCAAACTCTTCTTATGAGAAGTTTTATCTCTCTCCGCATTTATGTGCACAAATATCTGTAAGAGCGCCCCACAATCTAAAGGAAAACACCAAATGGAAAACAATTATTATTCCCAGTAAACTCTAAGCTCAAACACATAAACCTGTACGATAATGAAAACAAATTTTTTTGTTCGATAGCTTCAGTGAAAATTTATGCTTTAATTAAAAGAAATTGAGAGATCACACACTCAACCACTGGGTCGAGTGCTAGTGTATCGCACCTCCACACCACAGGACCGGGTTCATTCCCGGGTTTGAATCAGGTCGACTCAGCCTTTCATCCCTACTAAAGTGGGTCGATAAATAAGTACCAAGCTTGCTTGCAGACATAAACACAGGGGGTCTCTCTCGCTTCAGATTGACCACCTGATCGCGACATCTGCTAATGTACCTTAGCGCCCAAAGGTCACGTATAATGGGATGGGCACAGTAGGCCCTAGCCCTCATGGGCTGTTGCGCCACCGAGTTTGAGTTTAAAATAAATTAAATTATAAAAACTATTCTTTTTCCTTAACATTTTATTTGGAAGGAGGAGAGGGTGCAAAAATCTTTATTAAACTCTTAAAATTGTACTCATGATAATGTATGTTTCAGTGTCTAAACATTTTTGCTTTGTAATTTTTGCTATATATACATATGTAATTTTGCTATATTTTTTATATTAATTCTGTGTGACCTAGGGTTAAACAACTCCGATAGTCACAATGCTATTTTTTTACTTTAAAGCATGCAGCTAACTTGTTACAGAGAAATAACAGTAATTATTAAAAAATCATGAAAAAATTATACTACTATTTAAAAGAATCATATTATGAAAAAAAGTGCTTCTTAGTTAATAAAAATAAAAAAAAAAAATACAGAATTATTCCTCTTGTTGAATCACAGCCATACTCTCATTTTTTCAAATGTCTTTTCTTTTAATATTATTTTAACTGAGTATCGAAAATGCGCAATATTTTCTTTTGTTAAAATGAATCTAATTTCTGACTGTGAATGACATATTTAGGACGTTTGCTTTACAGTTTAACAATCTAAATAGGTGGATGTAGGAATGTTTACAGTTTAAGGAGATAAAATTAATACTCTTGAATAAAAAGGTAAATGCAAGATAAACTTATATATATCAGATATATGCAATACAAACAGCGTAGGTTAAAATATATATACAGGGTGTTTCAGTTCCACATTTCAGAACTTCTAAGAGGGGTAGGGTACATCCTGACAACTCGAAATCATATAGCAATGTGGGGTCGGAAATGCTTTCCTGAAGCGGTGTTGTATACAGAAGTACCATAAAGAAAAGAGACCGTAAGTGAGAAATCGTTTTAATAATACATGAAAAGAAGCAAAAGGTACATGGATTAAAGTAAGTGTTCGAAGTTTCTTCCACGGGCTACAATGCACGCCTCACATCTCCGACACATGGACATCCGAACATTCTGGAATACTCCTGGCGAATTTCGAATTTCTCCGGCAGCTACTGCGATTCTTGCAACCAGCTCCTCAGCATTGTCAACAGGGGTGTCATAAACTAGCGATTTCATATGACCCCAGAAATAAAAATCAAGACATGATAGGTCGGGTGACCGAGCAGGCCAACGCACGGGACCACCACGTCCGATCCACTGTTGACCAAATGTGACATCCAGGTAGTTACGAACGTCTCCGCTAAAATGGGCAGGGGCTCCATCGTGTTGGAACCACATTGTCTGTTGCGTCGATGCAGAAATCTGTTCATCTCTCAAAAGTTGTGGCAATACTTGCTGCAGAAAGAGCAAGTAGTTAAGTCCGGTTAGACGACACGGGAACAGGTAAGGTCCGATCAGGTGATCTCCCATAATACCGGCCCATACATTGACCGAAAATCGAATCTGTGCTGCACGACGTCGTATTGCATGCGGATTCTCCACCGCCCAAATATGGTCGTTATGCGTGTTGAAAATTCCTTCCCTTGTGAAGGATGCCTCATCGGAAAACAACACTTCATCAGGAAAAAGGGGATTCGTAGCACATTTTCCAAGGTACCACTGTGCGAAAGCAACACGAGGTGCATAATCTTCCGGTTGCTGTGTCTGGACACGCTGCACGTGAAACGGATGCATGTCTTGTTCTCGGAGAATCCTCCAGACGCTGCAATGGGAAACCCCGACTGAGTTTGCTACACTTCGTGTACTCGTTCTTGGATTCCTCTCTACATGCTGAAGCACATTCTGTTCGACGGCTGGAGTCCGTGCTGTTCTTACCCTGACCATGTCAGCTCTTTCAAATGAACCTGTCTCAGCTAACCTTTGGTGCAGTCTTGCAAAGAAATTATGACTGGGAATACGCCTCATCGGATATCGTTCCGCGTACAAACGCTGTGCGGCTGGCCCACTACAATTTGCAGCCCCGTACGCCAAATGCATATATCGGCTAACTCTGCGTTCGTGTCCATCCTACTAACTTGGCGTTCTTGTGCGAAATGAAGATTCCCTGCACGAAAGCTCGGAATTTTCGCAAAACGCCATCTACCGCGTCAGGAAAGCATTTCCGACCCCACAATGCTATATGATTTCGAGTTGTCAGGATGTACCCTACCCCTCTTAGAAGTTCTGAAATGTGGAACTGAAACACCCTGTATATATATATATATATATATATATATATATATATATATATATAATTCTGATTGCTAGAAATATAATTAAGTATTGTTTCTCTAGTAACAGTTTGAAGAATCATATTTACTTGTTCATCAAGTAAACTCAGAAATTCATGAAATACATATTACCCCCCCCTCATACAAGCCTTAAAAGGGGCTGCGGTAGTCCAGTGGTTAAGGTATCCAACCATGGCAGGCATGTCATGAGTTCGATCCCAGTACCACTAAAGACCCGCCGTGTAGGGCAGCGATGCACTTTAAATCTGTCGAGAGCTGAAACGTCCTCCCGTTGGTGTGGTGTGGTAGTTAGGAGAGGGGTGCCAGCTCAGGTGTCGTCCACGTCACTTGACCATGGTTCAAAATTACGTGGTCCGTCGCCAAAAGCCCTCGTGTAGCTGAACAGTGCGACGTTAATATTAACTCACTAACTCACTCACAAGCCTTAAAAAATTGTTTGTTCTTTTGAATTTCCATAATGTAAATTCACTTGTCTAAAACTTCTATTCAACAATCTCTTTCGTAATTATGTATTTCTAAATTTTAAAATTTTAAACTTTAAAATAAAAAACGAAATGATCTATAAATAGATGAAACCACAATAATCGTGTCTTTTTATTTACACATGACTTGCGATGAAGATAAGACTGCGTAAATGATTTTGTTAAAGGTTCGTCTTATTTTCCTTTCAAAAAACCAAATTCATGTTAATTAAGAGGTACCCACAGTACGGAATTATTAAGAGAAAAAATTATATTCTCTTTAATACAATTATTCCAGAAATGTGTGTTTCCTTTTCTCATCTGTTATCACCAATGAATCGATGTAGAAAGATCGAACTGGTTGCTATAGTGAAATCTGACGTCACTTTCCTCTTCTCTTCAAGATTTGGTGGTAACTTTGTGAGTAGAAGAATTGGAACTGGAAATAATGTTCGATCTCTTCCAGCACCTCCTAGATACTTCTTTTCCTTAAATATATTTTGACTCTTGCCTCTCCCCGGACTGCCCCGTTAGTCTAGCAGTTAAGAAAACGGACTCGTGGATGTGGCGTGCTTTAAGTTAGAGACTAGTGCAACAAAAGACCCTCTTGTAGAGGGGGCGATGCACGTTAAATCAGTCGAGGCGCAAAGGTAATACCGTTGGTGTGACGTAGAGGTTAGGAGAGGGATGCCCGCTCGGGTACCATCCTTGTCACTTGACCATAGTTCAAAATTACGAGGTCCGTAGCCATAAACCCTTGTCTAGCTAAACAGTGCGACGTTAATATTCACTCACTCACTCTCTCTCTCTCTCAAACTCCTCCCTCTGAAAACTATATTTTTATAAAGCTGATGATTCTTCAAATGTGATGTCTAAAAAATCAATACAGATATTTTTATTAAGTTTCACACAAATGTTTCTAAAATTATAATCTAGCAAATGGACTAAAAGTGAAGAAGTTCAATAATTTTTAGTAAAATCATAAAGTTTTTAGTCCATTCACAAGAAATATATAATGAATTTCAGTAATTTTTTTCGAAAATTTAGAATATTTCTTGAAATAAATCATTTAAAAATTTCAAAAATAATTATAATTTCTTTAAAGTTTTTGATAACAGTTATTTTAATAAATTACTTCTAACTGCATTTTTTTATTATTTTGCTTAAAAGGAAAACTAAAAATGGACATTAGGGTTTCTCGAAAAAATTTTGATACCGATCCTAGTTGGATATCTTAAAAACAATTCTTTCATTGAGACGGTCATAGCGTTGTCCTCTTGAAAGGTTGGAACCGAGTGTCGCAGAGTTGTCAGAAACTTTTTTAACAAAGTAGCTCTGAATTATTATTAGTATCACACTAAGGGCTATGGATTGGGCTATTGGCAGAATGCTCGTCCAAAAAGGGTTTAGAGCTACAAACCGATCGCCCGGAAACAACTACCCCCGCATCCAGTCTTTATTGAACAAAATCAAAATTTACATTTTTAACAGCAGTACATGGTAAAATTAGATAATACTGCATGATATACGTATGTAATTACATAACACAATTATTAAAAACAAAAATAATACAAAGAAAACATAAAGGGTAAGAGAAAGAAAAAAAAGACTTACATTATTCCAGCAATCTACTTACAAAGGACTTACATTATTCCAGAAGAAATTCTAATACTTCCTTTAAAGGGAATGAAAAGATTTTAATAATAGATTGAAACCAAGTCTTCTTTTTTTAAATATTTTGAGATGGGAAGACCAAATGAAAATCCTTAGACAGAGGACATAACACATATTGATCAGCGATCCCAACAGAACCACAAAGAGAGACAGTTAGGAGTATCTTTTAATTTGAAGCAATACAAATAAGAAGCAAATAGGTCCTGGTTAGTTGTGAATTGTGTCACCTAACTTGAATGGGGGTTCATATCTAAGATGGGTTTTGGTAATAAAGATTTGACTCAAAATCCAGTTTAAGAGTTTAGCCGCTCACTCTCCTAGTCCTCAGTTAATTTATTTCGAAGGACTTCGATGACATAGGAGAGTTCGGAGGACACACTCACCTCTACACCAATCGTAGTAGCGACTTTAGCATAATAATCCGTAATAACATTGAAAAACTATTTTTTGAGCCTTAACCCAGAAAATACTATGAAAATTGTGATACATAGAAAGTGTATTGTTTATCAAATTAAGATTGATGGCCCTCGTAATTTTGAACCACGGTCGAGTGACGAGGACGACACGTGAGCCGGCTTCTCACTTTCTTATACATAACTTCAACATCATGCAAACATGAGAATTTTAGCCAGGACGCTGATTGCCACTGTCTGCTAAAGACAGGGTTAGCCGGCACTATCCGGAAAAGTTACCGGAGTTTCTCGAATTGAAATGCAGATTCATATCACCCCCTGTTTATAAGGGGCCCATTTTATGCGTCCCTGTAAGTTCGGCTGGAGCCGTGTGGTCCAAGTAAATCACGGTGGTCTAGCATTATTCGAAAATTTTACAGGGAATTTCAAAAGATAGGATTTCAAATTCTCAATCTCTACTTCGAGACACATCAAGGGCCCACTTTCGACGTCCCTGAGCATCCAAGTTATGCACTAAAGGGTTTCGAAAAGAGACACCGGACACGAAAGCTAAGGAATTAGACCTAGTTCCAGCAATATCTGGCTAAGTTATGAGAGTTTCTGAAATCCGATGCCAGATTCTCGTTCCCCGCTCCGAAACACACCGGTGCCCAATTCCTGCGTCTGCACGTTTTGTCTCTGGAGGGGAGGTTTACGATCATCCGCCATTAACCGGTAAAGTTATAAGAATTTTTCGAATTGGATTGCAGATTCGGGTTGGTTCTACACGGCGGTCCCCATCAATGCCATCTGAACTCGAATCCGTGACTCGACAACGCTGACTACGACTCCGTGACCATGACCATTCGGCTACTACGGTTGTACCATGGGAAAAGAAATATCAAGAAGTTACATTTCAATTTCCATGCATTACTCCAAGTAGTAACACAAAATGTAAATTTATTGCTTAGCTTTAAGGATTTTGTAAGACCTTTTGAAAAATGCGCAGCATTTTTTTTTCATAGACACGAACTTTTATGGGCATGTGATACTCGCTAGGTGAAGCAAAGGAGACAGATGCATTTAATTAAAAATAAGTTTGGGAATATATTCCTTTCTAGATTAAAAAGTTAATGATTCTTAACCAATGATTAGAAGTCCCTACAATCTCCATCTCCAAAGTTAATTTCCACTTTATTGAAAAGGTTTGTCACATGCTTATACAATGCGTCAGTTGTAGATTTTACAACTTCAACAAATCCTAAAAATTTCAATCGTATTTTATTCTCTTTTTCACTATAATAGTGAATATACAGAGAAAAGCTTTCAGACTGTAGTATATGTAAATTTATCAAGAATCTAGGAAAATTATGACTTATTTAGATATATATTTCTACATCCTGTTCTTTGAATAATTCAGGAAAATCACTATCTTTATTAAAACTGAACACTCTCTTTTCTCTGTGTTAAGATCTCTGAGCTCTGTGAAGCAGTTGAAATAAATCGCGTACCGAACTTAGTAAAAAAAAATCCTTCAAGTGACAATTAGCTGTAGTTTGGCAAACGACAAGCACGCAAAATTTTATTTTTAATGCAATAATTTTGTCAAACTTTTCATTGTTTTTTTTTTTTTTTTTTGAGAATGAAACGAAAAATCATGTTTATGCTTCTTAGAAGTACTATTTAATAATTTTTATGTGCTTTCAATTCAGATTTACTCATCTTACTGTACATCTTATAATCTTTGCATCATAAGAAAGAACATATTTTTCATAATTTAAAGATTTTATTTTTATATTCGGACTAAAATAGTAAAAATTTGCATAATTATCTTATGGTGCAAAATAGAGCCCGCGACGAAGTTAAAGAATGAAATTAATATCGCATGGTTGAAAAAACTATCTTGATTGATTGATTTTTCTATTAACATTGCAGTTCGATGCAACCCTAGGGCTATCGGAGACGGACTTCCCAATTTTGTACCACGGTCAAGTAACAAGGACATCTTAACTGGCTCCCACATCTTAACTCCTCTCGCAATGCAGATGTGTACATTACGCCACTGAACTACCACATCGGGCTAACTTGAGGATTTTGAGTACAAACAGAACAGCCCCTCTAAGCGGCCTGTCTTTAGTCAGACAAAACTTCAAGCCCATGAAGTTTTGTCTGACTAAAGACTAGGGCCGACCCGCAGGGCCGGCGCTAGCAGTTTCGCCGCCTCGGGCAAAGAAATAAATTGCCGCCCATGTTTGTAACAAAAATTAAAAGAGATTACCTAAGCCCTTCCCACGCTTAATGGTAAAATAAAACGAGAGCAAAAAAAATTGCTATCAATAACGTTGAAGTTTTGATTAGCACGAAATACTAATTTATTAATTTATGTTTTTGGCACTAAATTAAAATTAGGGTTGCATAGAAAAAGAGAAAATAGTCATTTCTAGAGCATAATTATAAAATACAGATATTAAAAAAATACTAAAGCAAGTTATAGAAACACTAAATATTAAACCTTAATTACATATTAAAAATACGTTTAGACCGAGAGTTAAACTTAAATTTTTTTTTTCTCACTTTTAAATCTGAGAATTTTTTTATAATTTCTTTAACATTAATTTCTTCTGCCAGTTCATGTTCAATGCCTATTATTGTCAAGCCGTTTAGTCGATCCTCGGTAGTTGTGGAGCCTAAAATTTTTTTAATTAATTTTAATTTGGAGAAACTCCTTTCTCCACTTGCTACACTTATTGGGAAAGTAAGCAATATCCTTAAAACTATACCGAGATTTGGAGCAAAATCCAGGTTCGATATGAATTTTAAAATCTCGATTGGACATTTTTTTTTCAGCAAAGCCAAAACCGCTAATATCTCGCCTGCCAGGTCCAACGCGTTTATATTTGATGAATTTCCATCAGTTAACACTGTTTCTAAATCTTTACAAAACTTAAGTACGTCGTTTTGAATAGTATCTTTTAAATCACATATATAAATAATGAATGTACTCAAAAGCTCATCAATGTTTTGCAAAGCGACTACAGAAATTATTTTTATACGTGAGGCAAATATATTTTTTCTCATTTGAATAACAATGTCAATCGAAAATGTTTTAAGACGATTACGGTACATACAAGCTACGAAAACAAACATACTTAAATATGTTAATCAACATAAAAATATTCAACGAAACTGATGATATTTATTTTTATGTATGTAAAATGAAAGATAAATAAAATAGAAAAGGGTCAAATGCAGCAAAATAGGGAGTTTTTTTCACTTCATCTTACGCAATGTTTTAAATTCATGTGGGCATTAAATCTTAAATATCTATAAGATAATTTGAAAATGAAAATATAGCTACCTTTTTTGTTGTACGACTTTGTCTTGTCTGCATAAGCACAGGAAGCTTAAAGAATTAGTTCGTAAGTCAAATTGACAATTCTCCCCATTCCAAAAACTTTATCTCTTTCAATAGTTATCTCTGCCAAAATTCACGCATACAAAGCAGCAAGAGTTGTACGAAATTAGTTGAAAGAGAAGGAAATGGATACCGAAATCCTTCTTTATCTCTCTCCCCCTTCTCCCTTGGGACCAGCGTTTGGAAACACGGCTTTAAATTCTAATGAACGCTCGTTAAAAATAAATACTCTAGGACACCATAGAAAACGTGAATATTTTGCATACACATTTTTAATTTTTTTTTCTTCGAACTTTTATTTTGATTCGTGTAACCCCTGGGTATACCTCATGGAACCCCAGGGTACCATGGAACACAGTTTGAGGACAGTGGTTTATATGAATGAAATAATGTATTCTCTATTGGGCGTTTTTCAAAAACGATTTTAATAAAAATTAAAAAAGATAGAACCGACTTAAAAAAAAGCACTAAAAAATGTAAAATTATTTTTAACCGACTTCACTGAAGTAAAGTAAATCCATATATTTTTAAAATCGGGTGCCTTACTTTTTTTTTTCGGAAAGTAAACCTTATTTAATCGGAAAACTTTAAATTTTTTTCTCCCTCTTAATATTAACCCCAATGGCGCGCGAGCGAATGGGGTAGTTTTTTAAAAAGTTTTAATTTTGCATTTTAGTTCGATTCTCAGTGGCTTTATTTACATCAAATTTTAATTATTTTCGGAAACTTTTATTTTTTATCAACCCCTAAATGTACCCCAAAAATTAGAGGATGATATTTTAAACCGCCTTTTTAACAATGGTACCAATCCGGTAACATACCCTATCAAACAACAAAAAATCATTCAAATCGGTTGAGATATGCCGAAGTAATCACCGGACAAACATGAACCCCCCCCCAAAAAGCAAGAATTGATCGAATTGATAACCTCCTCCTTTTTTAAAGTCAATTAAAAATACATGAAAAAGCCTCGTTTAAAAAGAAACATCCTGTAGAATCTATTTAAATATTTCTTGAGAAAAATTGAATATTTTTTAATTATTCTACTCACCTTACTTTTATAACTAACACACGTTTAAAAAGGCCCAGTTAATAGTAAATGTATTATAACGCACTCTACTTTACTAGCAACCAATCTACAATGCAATTATTCCATAAATAAAACAATAGAACTGCTTTTTTTCATTTTATAATCACCTTTAAAAGCGTGTGAAAGCTTGTCAGGACTGATTTTTCGAGCCCACCCGCCTTTTCATACATATTTCGACAAATTTAGACACACGGTAAAAAATTGTATTACAGCACTTAGTATATGAGTCAATTTATTTTAATTATATTATTAAAATATATATATACAGTGGGTGATCAGTTAACGAACACTTTCACGAAAGATTTTTGCGTTCGGATAACGAACACTTTCAAGAAAGATTTTTTGTGTTTGGACAATGAACACATATTCGGAGGTGATCAGGGAGACACCCCTTAAATTATGGATGAAATTTTGACAACTGCTAGAGATCTGGAATTGGAGGTGAACGAGGATGATATAGAAGAGCTCATAATGGGACCTGAAGATTAACTGATGGTAGAAGAACTCCAAGAAATTTTGTATGAAGAACATCAAGAAACACAACGAAATGTGTCTCCTTCTGAACAAGAGGAAGACGAAAAAGGACCAATGCCGACATCTGCCATTAAAGATCTTTTTAAAAAGTGGGATGCTGTCAGAGCAATGGTCTTAGAATGGCACTCAAACCAAGCTAATGTCAGTAGGGTTGGGGATCTTTACAACAACAATGCTATTAATTACTTCCGGAAAATCCTGAAAAAGAGAGAAAAGCAATCGACATTGGACATGTTCTTCAACGCTCCATAAGCAAAAAATGAAAAGGACTGATTAATATGCAAGACTATATGTATATGTGTT
Organism: Trichonephila clavipes; assembly: GCA_019973935.1. NCBI lineage: Eukaryota > Metazoa > Arthropoda > Arachnida > Araneae > Nephilidae > Trichonephila > Trichonephila clavipes. The sequence continues at coordinate 73,284 of BMAU01017744.1, read as the reverse complement.
ATTTTTTTAAAAACTTAATTAAGAAATTATACATTTTTAAAATTTAATTTTTAGGGTCTCCAGAACGAATTAATCGATTTCACATAGAAGTCTATGGTGAATCGATGATCGGTTAACGAACAATTCGGATAGCGAACATAGACTTGGAATGGATTATGTTCGCCGTGTTAACCGATCACCCACTTATTTATGAATTTTATGAAATTTCAACATAATCATTTTTCATAAGATTTAAATGAATCTTGGTTTATTTTTTTCATAAACTAGTTAATTTTAAAGCCTATTTGCCGCCTCCTAAGTTTGCCGCCCAGGACAGGGGCCCGGCTTGCCCACCCCTAGCGCCGGCCCTGAGCCCCGACATTCCAACGATTACCGCTGGCACTTCGTCTATAACTTATTCGTCTATAACGGCTATAATCTCATCAACCAATAGCGCTGTGTGTGGGTGAAGATCTTGCTCAATATCTATACCTGTACATTACTTAAGATCAAAAGATTGAGTACGCTCATGTGTTAGAATTATAAAATGATAAATATTCTTTTTTTTAGTAAGATAATTTCTCTTTTCCAATATAAAAATTCATAACTGACAGCATTAAATTTCAAAATTAAAGAAATGTAGCCTTAAAAATCTGGGTTTTTTTAAAGTATTTTCCCATTTCACATAAACTCTATTTAAGGGATTAAAATTTGATAGACGAAATATACAGTTATACACAAAACAAATAAAATCCAATATCCTGAAATAGAAACACATAGTTTAGTATCAAAATTCCAAATGTAGTAGTTTCAAACAGATTTGGGTCTACTAAAATTAAATTTTTATCCACTAATTGATTTGTTAAATTTATGCTTTTTAAAATTATTTTAGTTTTATAAAAGAATGAAACTATTTTCATTTATTAAAATTGCATAACTGTTTGTTGTGATCAACGAATACATTCCTTGTTTTGTAGTAAGATTTTCTATTCTTTTTATACACTTTTACTTTATCAAAAGAGAATTATATTTATTGGTTAATAAACATCAATTTTCTCTGATTGAAGAAAGAAATATAATTCCTATTACTCTAAAACCTTTTCATTCTTCTATCTGAGTTTAAACCAGGACTTCTAAACCTGAAGTACATTTAACCCTGCGAGTGTGAAGTATTTCTGGAAGGTCGAGGCAAAAAACGAAATAGATATGAAATAAATTATTGAGCTCTATATATTCAGAGACATTTTCTTAAAGATTTATACAAAAACACCTGAACTAAAAATCTCATATGCCTTATAGTTATACTCTCAAAGCAGACTGAGAACTTCTTTTCAAAATAAAAAACTGTTTTAGCGGCGAGGAAACATTCACATTTCTGTTGTAGTATACTAAAAGTAACCCCAAAAATTATTATGAGTAAATCTTTGAATCAATTATTAATTAACAAAAAATATTCTCAAATCTAAAATGCATTTGAAAATATTTAGACCATAGTCTAAATTAGTTCTTAAACTGTCGATTCCATGGGCCCCTCAATATGTATCAGTCTGATATCGCGACCCCCCAAGCGTGTGAACCTCCCTCCCTGACACTCAACACTTAGCTGAGTGTGTGTGTGTGAGCTAAAAAAAGATTTCAATACTATCTCTGTAACTTATACAGATTTTTTAACATTTCTTTTTTCTTTTAAGAAAACAGTAAATATCTTATTTAATAAATATTACTTTGTAGTAATGGCTATGTAGTTGCTAACAATAAAAAAAGCTGTGATTTAAAAGTCTTGATCAAAATACATATTCTAGTAGACTTTTTTCATTGGGGCTATTTAGAGAACTTGTCTACGCTGACACATTTTTCAAATTTCCAAGAGGCCTTTCAGAGTCTGTAATAGAAAGAAATATCTTAACATTAAACAACATCCATTCGCGGACTCCCTAGAAATGCGCTGGGGACCCCCGAGAGTCCACGGACTACAGTTTAAGAGCCACTGATCTAAATGATAGAAAACCAAACCACACACACACACACAGTTTTAGCCAGATTATATAACTGATCTTTAAGCAAATTCCATTGAGAGTATCAGAAAAGCTTCTTTGAAACTAATTTACTGTGTGTACAGATGTAAAATATTTATAGTTTCTCTTTTTTAGACTTCGACTAAACCGTAGAAACTGCTAGTGTTGACATTTTCTTCTTCTGACATATTTTAATTGAAACATTCCCCTTCAATTTTATAATCTTCGGTGAACCTGAAAGTTTTCCAACAATAAGGCATTTGTATTAAAACCAGTTAAATAACAAATTTTCTTCTGGTGTTAGGGATTTTTAAAATATTTTAAAACACTATTTAAAAGTAGACCAACATTCTCTTTTTTTTACTTTATTTTTCCAAGCCTCATTATATATTCACTTAGTATAATGTGGTTGATTATTTAATTCGAGAGGATAATAACCTGATGTAATTTAATTAATTTCGAACCCATAATAAATTTACATGAACACATAAATTTCAGATTTTGCCAAGCATTTGCTTAGTCCTATAATGGAGAGAGAGAGATTTAGTCTTAAATAAACTTAATATTTTAAATTGAAATCTTGAAACTATATACTTTATTAAACATTAAAGTTATGTTTTAAATAAAATCCATAATTCCCTTACGAAAGATTTAAATATAATATAAATACCCTTTGTTTCTAATGATATAAAAAAGAATAGTTTCAAATTTAATGAATTGTAAAGTTTATTTCAAAAATTTTAAAAAATGTACAAGTAATTATATAAAGAAAAATCAGTTGTAAGATGTGTGTGTGTGAAATCGCAGAGCTTTTAACATTACGTATGCAATATATCTACATTTAATGCATCTAAATTTGTGAATTTATTGATAACTAAATGTGATCACATAACATTTACTCGCAGTTTCATTTTTTATTTACATTTAAATGTTTTATTAATTATTACAAAATTTATAAAATGCCTAAAATATTTTTCAGGATTACTTTCGGTACGTCATGTTAATGTGGACAGTAATATTAAAAGAAAAATTACTGATTGTAACGTTTGACATTTTAATATTATCAGAGGAAACATGCTCTCTCACACAAAATGTGAATATGTTGCGGGGAAATAAGGAAATTAGGGATTTGATAAACTTTGTAAAATAGTTTTAAAGTTGCACTGTTTAGCTACTCGAAAGCTTTTTTTTCAACGGTCCTCGTAATTTTGAACCATGGTCAAGTGACGAGAACGACATCTGGGCTGGCACCCCTCTCACCTAACTACCACGCCACACCAACGGGAGGACGTTTGAGCTCTCGACAGCTTTAATGTGCATACCTCCCGTACATGGCGGGTCTTCAGCGGTACTAGGCTCGAACTCATGACACTCCTGATACCTTGACCACTTGGCTACCGCGGCCACAGGGATTTGATCAAATCACAAAGGGATATGATCAATTCACGAAAGATCTTAAAAAATAAAATCTCTTTGGGTCATTCCCCTTAAGAAAATCAGTGATCTGATTAAATACCTGAACTGTTTTAATGGAAAGATGAGATTAACAAGTCAGAGAACTTGTGCAGCTCTATATTTTCGCTTGATAGCATTCCTCTAAGACATCTTTATTCTCCTCCAGTTTCTGTGTCGACAAGCGCCCTAACATTATGCTGGGAAACTTGCGTACATTTTTATTATTTTTTTTAACATTTCGAGTATTTCGTAAATACATAACTACCTAAAAATATGATGAGACATAAAAAAAAAATCTGACCAAATTTGTATCTGAAGAACATTTTAATGAAACTATCAGGACTGTAACGGCGTGGCACATAGGAGGCTTGACACATAGCCCACGATAGACTAGAAAGAGGGCGCTGCTGTGAACTGTTTTGGCTTCTGAGCGGGAAGGAGAGAAGAAGAAGTAGTCTCGAACGTAAAATGGAGGAAGCTGCCTGTAGTTCCCGATGCGATTTTTAATTGTAAATGAAAGTGTAAATATAGTGATGTGTTTTGAAGGAAAAAATAAAAACTGTAAATCCGGTTAATTAGAGCTGATTAATTCAACTACAAGACGATCATACAGGACGTTTTAGAAAAAGAAAAACCTCTGTGGACTCGCGATGGGGCGGAAGAAGCTTTAATAATCATTGATAAATGAAACTTAGCAACTTAAACTGCAACGGACACAAATGGTACTATTATGGAACAAAAGTCCAATGTTATTTAAGTAGGTACTATAAATTCTGATTTTTATGGGAATGTCCGAATACGTTCCAGTTGTAAAAATATTATCAACGGAAAATTTCTACCTCATATTTCTGGAATCACATCAGTCAATCTGCCACGAAGGGTCCTCCCGTTGGTGTGGTGTGTTAGCTAGGAGAGAGAGGTGCCAGTTCAGGTGTCATCCACGTCACTTGACCATGGTTGAAAATTACGTGGTCCGTCGTCAAAAGCCCTTATGTAGCTGATCAGTGCGACGTTTATATTCACTCGTTCTGCCAAGGAAGAAAAGATATAAAGCTGTGTAGATTGAAATCGACATACCTAAAACCTTTTTCAGTTGTACTGCAGTTTTTAAAGCTGAGCAAAGTATGTCAGGCAAAAAAACTTTTTCCAAACAAAGGAATCTTTGTTACCCAATTGTATTTAGCTATTTCAATCAATATAGCCCAGTTAATTATGGAGATTTATTGTTGACCTTAGATAAAAATTACAAATGACTATTAAATTACCAGGACCACGAAACGAAATTCAGCTTTCTTCGAACGTTGACTTCATTAAAGGTAGTTTGTAGTAGCAATGGAGCTATTAAATTATTTTTGAAAGTAGGTTTTCTCCTCATGTAGTGCAAACCGACAAGGGTCGCGAGTTTGCAGTTGCTGTGATACAAAAATTAACAAGCCTGTGGTCAATGCGCCATTTTGTAAATGGTAGGCCTGGACATCCAGCTAGTCAAGAATACTCTGAGCGATCAAATCAAGATGTTTAATCTATGTTATATTCTTGGCTGATTGACAATCCTACAAAAAATTGAGCTATAAGTTGTCACTTTATTCAATTCCTAAAGAATTCCTCTTTTCATCAAGCCATTAAATAATTTCCTTGCAGAGTTTTATGTGGAACAGAACTGAAAATAGGACTTCATTCTAGACATATTTCGAAAATGTTGCTTGAAAAAATTGTTACTGAAGGGGATCTTGATCTACTTCTCAATTAGAAGGACTTTGATATTATTTTAACACCAAAGGATTTACCAGAAATGTCCTTAGAGAACAACAACGATGCTTCAGCTTTTAAAGATCTACATGTATCTAACTAAATTGATTTCAATGCTTAAACTTCAAATGATCTATTAATATTTAAATAAATTAATTATAATACTTTAATGCCACAAGATCTACCAACAGCTGATTTTCTCGTCAAAAAGACTTTAGATTTAGAGGGTGTGGTAGAAATTGAATCAATTTCTTTATCGACAGTAAGACAAATCGAGTCAGTTAACAACTCCTACTTCAACAGTTGAAACATCTATAGTGTTACATGCATCAGAAGGGGAAGCAGCAGTTAGTGATAGTAATGCATGTTTTTTATTTTTTGGAGAATAGAATCAAATGAAGTCCATTCGTGTGACATTTGTATAAATCCGATACCTGAAGTATGTGGTAACACAGTAATAGAAGATCGACATGGATCGAAAATTCTATGCTGTTTATATCAAAAAGAAGAGAGCATTAAACATCAAAGGAATAATGCTGCAAAACACCTGAAAAGAGAAAGAAGTTAAAGTTACTGATAATTCCACAGTTTTCTGTTGCATGTACCTAGGGTTGACGGCCGCGGTAGAGCCGAGTGGTATAGGTATCGGATCGTGGCTTGCCTTGTCACGAGTTCGAGCCCAGTACCACTAAAGATCCGCCGTGTAGGGAAGCGATGCACGTTAAATCTGTCAAGAGCTGAAACGTCCTCCCGTGGTGTGGTGTGGTAGTTAGGAGAGGGGTGTGTGCCAGCTCAGGTGTCGTCCACGTCACTAAAATCGTCCGTCGCCAAAAGCCCTTGTGTAGCTAAACAGTGCGATGTTAATATTCAATCAATCAATCAACCTAAGGTTAATGGAAGTCTGTTTAATGTATCCGACTGCTTGCGACAACTTTTTTTTTAAAAAATTGAAATTTTTTTTTGTGGTTTTTAGATTTATTTGGTACACTTTAAGAAAAAAAAAGGCTAAAATTAAGAAGAAAAAAATAAATTATTACTAATAAAATGAGAAAAAATAGGTAAAAATCTGCAAAAAATTACATAAACGGGGCCTGCTCTGCACAAGTAGTACATGAACAAATTCTCAATTTTAATATTTTGATGTATTACTTTATTATTCCTTTTTGAAGTGACCCTCAGGATAAGAGATATTTTAATTTTTACAAAAACTAGAGCACTTTATCTTAGTTGTTATATGAAATTGCTTAAAAAAACAGTGATTATATTCACGTAAAGGACTGTAAATTTTGTAATAAAACAGTGATTGATAAATCTGAAGGTTAAAACACTTCTACTGTTATACAGAACATACACAAAACATTTCAGCAAATTATTTTTAAAACTTTTTGAGCAATCTCTGTCCCCGTTTGAGTTTTTCGAAAAAAAAGCACATTTCGAGTAAAACGCATTTTAAAGTTTGACATTGTATGTAAAGTTACGGCGTTTGCTTTTACTAAAACACTTGTAGTTTTTGTTCTAGTGAATGGAAAATAAAAAACTTGGTATTTTTATAAGCTTATAAGATGGCCTATAAAATAAAATCATAAAAAGAAATTTGTCACATTTTAAGAAAACCATGATTTTAGGGTAGTCGGATACCTTAAGATGGAAATTGCATTGTAGGGATCGTATTAAATTTAAAAATAATTTATACCAAATTGGTACCTTAGTTGGAATTATAAAAACTGGCTACCCAGAAAAGCTCTTCAAACAACAATAACACATTTACCGAAATAGTTCCACCGATTAATCTAAGTCTGCACGTGATTGCAGGAAATTTGTCCTTATTTGGAGGTCAATGATTTATAGTGTTCCGGTGAGCAGAAAAAAAAAAGAAAAGAAAAACCCAAATTATATACAATGTAAAACAAAGGCTTTACTTGTAAAAAAAAGTAACGTATTTTGTAACTCGAGATTTAACAAGTTTTAATAAAATTGGATAAACATTTTTAATTATTAATTAATTTTTTTTTGAGAAAAAAATGCTTAAAGCTTTAGTAAAGAAGTGATTTTTTCAAAAAAAATATCCGCTAAAAAATCTATTTCTCTTCTGTTAATTAGTTTCGAATAAATCATTTGTATGTCAGGGATTATTATATTACTTACTTTACATTTAATAAGGCACATTTGTGTGTGTGCTTAGTAAAAAAAAAATACTTTTTAAAACTCTTTTAACAATATTATTTCCTCTTTTCACTTAAACAGATCAGGGATTTAATCAAATCACTTTCTTTAATAAAATGACCCAAAGAGAGAGTTTTTATTTTAACAACTCCCATGAATTGATGATATACATTAGGAATTTGATCAAACGCCCAATTTCATCATTTCCCTACGATGTATACATATTTTTTTTTATTTTAAACTTTCATCTTTCTCAATGATTATGAATACCCCATATTTCAAACATTTAAATGAACAATAAAGTAAACTATGTTTAGATTTTAAATTAGAAAGGAAGAAAGGAAATATAAAAATGTTTAAAATTGATTGCTTTTCTAAAAGTGATTAATAAGAGTTTCCGAAATTTACACACTTTCTAACATACAACTGTTGATAAAATTTAAATGGTAACAAATCAAAATTGGATTTTTCAGATGAGAAAAATAATAGGAGTATTTGAACTTCAGGCTAAAGCCCTCGTGAAGCTAAACAGCGCGACGTTAATATTCAATCAATCAATCAATTGAACTTCAGGCTACGAGTTTGATTCATTCCAATTTCTGTTAGCCTACTTCATCATGAATAAATTAAATTACAAACAAACTTTTTATTAACCTTAACTCTAGGTAAATTTATTTAGAAACAAATGAGCTCAAAGATTTCGAACAGTTATTTCAATTACTAGAGTATTTGTGAAAAATGTATTTTTCAATTCAAGATTCTTCGTGTTGGAAATATTGTTAAATTGTTATAAGGCTTGAAAAATAATTTGCGCTAATTTGAAAAGTTAAAATCATTACTCTCAATCTTTAATATTATTTCATATTTAAAAATTTTTCCTGGACAATGTTCATGTATAAATACTGATTTGAACAATAACTTATCAAAACGATGAAAATTACCTAAGTAATGTGGAGTGTATTTTTTATATATATATATATATATATATTTGAAAGATGACCTTTTTTTATATATATCATATGTATAACGTAGAAAAGAATTCAATATATAAAAGGTTTACATTACATGCCTGATACTTTAATTCCGAGTAAAGTGTATTATTTTCTGGAGAAATGGCTACTTTGTTCCTCGTAGTCGTGTCATTAAACCCTCTGATTCATATTTTGCGACAAAAATGAAACAAAAAGCAATTATTCAAGAATCTGTTCTAAAAGTATAATTTATGCTTTTTATTTTTTGTTGTCTTTATTGTGCATAATATGTTATTATTAGAAGGTCAGATTTAACGAACATCATCACTTCTAACGGGGTATGTTTAGAAAAAGCCTTACTGGAGCCCACTAATCAACAAACGCCGGCCAAAATATGATGACCATGACCACTCGGCTACCGCAGCCAATTACTTCCTCCAGATAGGAATTATAAAAAAATAAAAAAAAAATAAAAATCTGTTTAAGACTTAACTTTTTAAATCTAATTTGCACTACGTATATGAGCTTTGTCAAGTTATTTTGAACATTAAAAAGGATAACTTGATTCTTACAACTTTTCTCTTCCTTGATATTGCATCCATGAAACCCCATTTTAAATTCGAGATTCAAATACATAAATTCCGGTTTTATTTGTTAGATCTTACTTGTAGTTCAACTTACTTCAACTTGTATTCCTTTTTATTTGAATTTGTGAATTGACGGTGTATTTTATTAACATAGGATGAAAAAGCAGCATGGGCCTTCTAATTTTGAGCCATGGTCAAGTGAAACCTGAACTGAGAGACATTGTATATTTTAAATTCACCTGGAAAATGTACGTTTATGAATAATGTTTAAGCAAGTAATATAAAAAACGATGAAAATCAGCTAAGTAATGTGAAGTATGATATTTGAAGGATTCCCATTTTTCATTTATTATGAAGTTGAATAGAATTTTAAATGACGTTTACATTTCTGATTTTTCAATTGTCAAGTTCAGTTTATTATTATCTGGAGAAATGTTTCCTTGCACCCCGTGTTTGTATCTTTTACTGAAAGAAACATATTTGTCCGAATATTAAGTAAAAAAACGGTTATTCAGAGTTTTGATAGAAAAGTATAATTTATGTCTCTTATCTTAGGTCTTCATTATATATCATGTTATTACTAATAGCTTAAAAACTTGTTTTGAGTATTCTTTTATATTGTGAATATTGTTTTCAAAATTATATATTAAAATGGTTTGAGTGAGAGAAAATGTTGTTTTCAAGGCATACTCCTTTACATAAAAAAAGAAAAACACGATAGTTCACGATTTCATGTCTACTTGAAGTTGTTAATATATTTTAATTTAGTAACTGAAAATCAAAAAATGAAATCTTTGGATAAAAAGATTAAATAAAATGTTAATTTCTGCTTTTTAAAACTGCAAATCAAGAAATAATTTTGTAACAAATACATATATATATTTCATTATTTTGCATTCATCCGTCAATTTTTTAATTTGACAGCTGCATATTGTTTATATCTGTGTATTAAAATGCATAAGCTATTATTAAAAATAATTATTGTTAATATTTCCTTAAAAAGACTTTGGATTGAAGTCCTTTAAGGTAAAACATTGCAATGCTTTTCAACAAATTCTAGAGGCCGCAGTGGCCAAGTGGTATAGCTGGGGTATGTTGAATGGAGCACCTAGCCCTCCTGGGGCTTTAATCTCCTATCTGGTAGTGGTGGTACATGACTTTGATAATTTGCCCTTTTTGTTTCATGGTAATGAGGGTTTTTTAAAGTTACTTTGAGAGAAATAAAAAATTTGAATGGAACTTGCTTAAATTAAGAACGACAGTTAATCTCGTGGATTTATCGAACTGCTCGACTCAAGAGTCGGCAGCTGTCTGTTGTGAATTTTTATGAAATTTATTTTTGGCTGGTTCTGTTACACGATCGTGCAACAGCGACCAGAAAAATGTTAAGTTTTTCAATATCATTGTTTTGGACATGTCTTCCAGTGCCTGGAAAATTTCCGGGAACTTGGAAGTCAAGTTTTGTAGTTCGTTGATGTATGTTGCGAAATTTAAGAAATTTGGTGTTGCATTATTTTCCGGTGTTTTTTCGTTGGGTGTCTGGTTTTGGGTTTCGGGGGTTTCCCCTCGTGGTGCCATTTGTTGCTCGGTTTTGTTACGACAGACTTTAGCATAGCTAAGTTCTGCAGTGACAGAGGTCTGGTTTGATTTATGGTTTTGGGTTCTTCCGATTTTTGTTTTAACTTTAATCTGGGGAATCTTGGGCATTGACGACTCGATGCCAAATGTCCGTTTTCGTTACAATTAATGCATCGTAATGCTTGTAGTCTTTCTGTTTTGGGGCAATCGTGAGTTTTGTGGCTTCCCTCGCATTTGAGACACCTAGGTGTCATTTTGCAGTTCTTGCTCGTATGGTTGAAGTAATTGCAATTAAAGCACTGGGAAGCGCCCGGTCTCCTACGAAACGGGACGACTTCCACAGTGAGGTAAATTAGATTTTTTAGTTTGAAGATATCTTGGGCGTTTTCCGAACGTTTTATCTGAATCATGAAAAGCGGTAGGGGAGATTTAGTTGAGAATTTACGCAATTGCGCAATCTTCTCAACTTCAAATCCTTTCGCTCGTAATTCGGATTCAATGTCAGTGACATTGGTTGATGACGGTAACCCTTTGATTACCGCCTTGATCACTGTGGGGTGCTCTATGGTATAATGGTCCGCTTTTTTAATAATTAACAGATTTTTAATTTTACCTTCGTCCTCGGCTGTTGCCGGTTGTATTTTTATATAATTTCCTGTGTTTTTATTTACCGTGTTAGGATATGATCTGTAAATTTCCTGTAGTATTAAGTTATAGTTTTTATTAATTTTCATCATAATTGGTTTAATTCTTGGTGTGGGGGTGGAAGTGTCCATTCCTTCCTCGTTTTCTAATACTGCAAACTGATTTTTTGAGGTACAAACTACCTTTTCAATGGGTATTTCTATGATTTTTCTTGCGAATTTTTTAGGGGTTTGAAAGTCCTCCTGTCCTGATTGTTTTTTATTTTGTGAGTTACCTTTATCATTTTTGGGATTTTTACTTGGTATTCAGGGTCACAAGCCCGTGGACGGCATGTCTTGAGTTCGACGTTTCGCTCCTCTGAAGACCCGCCATGTAGAGAGGCTGTTGGTTGTTGGATCTGTCATGGCTCAAAGCTCTCATGTTGGTCTGGAGTGAGTGGTAGTTTGGAGAGGAAGTGCAGCTCAGATGTCGTTTTTGTCACTTGACCGAGGTTCAAAATTACAAGACCCATCACCGATAGCCCTAATGTAGCTTCAAACTGTGACGTTTATAAAAAAATAAATGAATCCAACAGTTAACCAATAAACAGACATTTTACAAAAAAATCATAGGAATGTTTGGGAGAAATATTTGTCATTTCGTTTTCTCAGATATTTCGTAAGAATTTTTAAGTAAATTCTAAAAGGTGCGGAGTAAACTGACTCGTAGAGCATTGACACCCTCTAAGATTTTATTAATTATTCATCTTATGGCTAGGCACATGTAATGCCTTCATTGCCATGTTTTTTTTAAAACTGTTAATGTTTGTTTCCAACAAAATGTTAGCAATTTCCAAAAATTAAATTATTTCGGTTGTTTCTGGTGCTTTACCAGATGAGTAATTAAAGAACACTCTCAGGAGAGGAAAGTGATAAGCAATGGTTATTGTGCATACGAATTAAGTTTCAAAAGTAAAACTATGACTAACAATATATATATATCACAATACTTCTGTCAGTATTTAAATCAACATATACCTGAAACGGTTATTATTCTCAATAAATATTGTTAAACGGAGTTTAAATTAAATCAAGGGCACGAATTTGAAAATCGCCAATGTCGCTGTTTCACAATTTTGCTTTTGTGTTAACATTTAGGGTTGTACGAAACTTCAGAGATGAAATCAGTACAGAGAATCATCTCTCTCCAAGAGAAAGCGCTTCCATCCCTAGCATTTTTCATGCTCCTCTGTCTCCAAGCAGGCAGCCATTTTGGAGAATTTATCGCTTAAAACGAGTGGTTGTATGGGTTCATCTACAACTTGGTCACGGATTGAAGGCTTCATTAAAACCATTTTTCAAACATTTAAAAAAAAGATTATTTCCATTTAGTATAGCTGCAAAATGAAGTAATTATTAAAATATTAAAGAAACTAAGAGATAAAAAACACAGGAACGCAAGTGTTTATTCTTAGGGTATTTAATTGAAATCCAAAAACAGCATGAGCTTGGACATAAATGATACATTTATATCAAAAGGGATTAACTAATATTAATTTAGAATTTCTTTTCAATGCTGTGTTAGAAACATACATTCCGTGAAATTTGTACCTAGTACTTTTAATCTCTCTATATATTTTGTTAATATAATCGGCAAAATACAAAAAAAAATTAAAAAGTGAATTTTTATTAATTTCTACAAAATATTACTATATTATAACATCACACCTACTGATATATTTTTTAATCTCAGATATCTTTGAATACGTATTTGAAATACTTGTATTTTATTTCTAGAAAAATTTTACACATTACGTTATTGCATGTATTAGGGGGACCCCCCAGAAAATTATGTCGTTTTTTTACAATTAATTCGTATAAATAAATTTCTTACAAGTTTTTCCTTTTAGTCAATGATGTAATCACCCTCGTTGTCAACAGCCTTTTGCCATCTAGTGTGCAAATTTTTAATGCCGGATCGATAAAAATCAATTGGTTTTTCAGTAAAATATCTGGAGATAACGTTTTCCATATCATCCAACTTTTCAAATTTTTTGTTTGTTAAGTAGTGTTGCATTGAACGGAATAAAAGGAAATCCGTTGTCAGGAGAGTATGGTGGGTGAGGCAATACCTCCCACCCCAATCCATTAATTTTTTCTAGCACACTGCGGTCCATTATAGTGTTGCAAAATAACGCCTTTTCTATTGATAATCGCTGGATACTTTTTAATTAATGATTAATTTAGTCGATCCAATTATTCACAAAAAAGGTCTGCATTAACAGTTTCTCCAGGTTTAAGCACTTCAAATTGGACGATTCCACGAATACCCCCATCAAACACACAAAAGTGCCTTTTTTGGATGTAAACCTGGCTTAGCAGTCCTTCGTGGCGGTTCTTTCGGAGAGCCATTGTCTTTTGCGTTTTAGATTATCATACAGGACCCATTTTTCATCTGCAGTGATCAAGCGATCAAAAAACGGTTCTGTATTGTACCGTTGAAGCAATAAGTTGCATGTCGTAGATCGGTTAGCTCTATTTTCTTCAGACAGATTATGTGGAACCCAAACACCTGCTCTGTTTGTTTTCCAATCTGTTGCAAATGTTCTTGGATGGTCGACCAGGGTTAGTTAAGAGCATTTGACAGTTCCTCGATTGTCTGACACGGATTTGCTTCCACTTGCGCCCTTAATAACGTCATTGTCTAAAGTTATTGGTCTTCCTGATCGATGTGAGTCGGAAAGATCGAAATTACCGGATCTGAACTTTGAAAACCACCTTTGTCATTTAAGAACATCTAAGGTACTCGGGTAAACATCGCAAATGTTTTTGGTAGCAATTGTTGTATTACTACCCTTGTGAAACTCCAAAAGCATGCAATGGTGGATATGAATCTCTTCTGGTATTTGACTAGCCATTTAACTCAAAATGGGAAAAGAAAATTTAAGATTTAGGTTTTCACAGCTAAACAAGTCATTTTAATTTTGAAATGTCTCAGGCACGACTTTCAACTACGCAATGAACTCATAAACGGTAAAGCAGCATTGACATGCGCAAAAACGACATTACTTTTCAGTCCGCCTAATAATTTTACAATTAAATTTGAATTTATGAATGGAGCTATTTTTTAAAAAATATTGCGCAAAATTTCAAAAGGAGTACATTTTCTTTTTTATTTCATCGGAATATACCATTCATAAAATAAGTTTATAATAATGGTTAACTAATGTTTCATTTCTGTTAAAAATATAAAAATAAACACTTTTTGACAAGAATACTTGGACTGCAGATTGTTATAGGTATTCCATTGGTGTAAAGTGACTATGTTTTCTTTTATTAGGAGTCACATGATTACTTATTTTCATTGTATTTTAAGATATTTTAAATATAATGAAGTTTAGGGAACACCACTCTATTGTACTTTTATTATTAAGTAGACTTTTTTTTCAATATTTATGTTGAACTTCCAGATCACAAATGTAAGAAACATATATTTTTTGATGTTGGCTTTGAACAGTAGCGCACACAGGAATTTTTCAAGGGGGGGTCCGGGGACGAAAGTTCACCATTCTTGTATCATGCTCCTTTTGATTTTGTCGATTTTCGGGAACAAAATACAGTAAAAAACTAATTATTGAATAATTAGCATTAATTAATAAAATTAATCATTAATAACAAATACTTAATTAACTTTTTAAAACTATATAAGAATTATAATCAATCGGAAAAAAATCAAGGGCTTTGGGGAGGGGTCCAGACCCCCTTCCCCCTTGTGTGCGCCACTGGCTTTGAAACATAGTATACCTGCATTGTCGAGTCGCAGACTCGACGCCTTGGGCCACTGATGATACGTTGTCTAGAGGCACTGATGTACATTAAATCTATTGAAGCTCAAAGTCCTTTCATTGGCGTGGTGTAGGACTTTGGGTGGGGTGCCCCCCAGCTCTGGAGTCTCCGCGTGACCGCGGCTAAAAATTACGTTGCTAATGGGCAATAACCCTCGTGTTGCTTTTGAGAGTGACGTAAAAATAAATCAACATAATTTACTTCATTTTGAAAATTAATTTTATGTCCTTTTATTGACATTTGTTACTTTTAGCTGGCAAATCTATTTGTTAAGTCGGTTAACTTTGATAATATGTTAAAGAAGAAATTTTGCTAATTAAAATAAGGGAAAAATTTGCTTTCACCAATTTATCCATAGTGATACAAAAATTAAAATGCTGCAAATTGTGCTTCTGGTCTCTTTCTTTTTTTCTTTGGCTAAATTTTGCTTGCTATTATTTCTGGCCAGTAAATTTGTCATAATTCTTTAGCTTAGTAGTTATGTAGTTCTTTTAAAATTTTATTCATAACATTTTGAATTTCTGTAATTACACATTGACATAGAAACACCTAAATTAATAAAGTGCAGCACAATTTCAAGATTATACAAAGGACAGCATTAGATATGTTTTGCGAAGTTAAAGCCAGTTTTAGAAGCCAGATAAGCCTACCCATGCTGTTTATTGGAAAAAAAGTGACCCAAAAGATTAATAAAATATTTATATGATTATGAATAATTATTTAAATCTATTATTAATTATCAAATAAATGCTCAAAACTAAAATGTATTTAAAAAAGTTCAGACCAAAGTCTAAAAGATATAAAAAACCAAATATGTATATGTATATAGTTCAGATTTTGATGAAAGTTAGAAACCACAGAAGTGTTGAGTATCATCTTCTTTTTATTGCGTGTTATATGATCAAACTTAACCCTCTCAATTTTATCATCAGGTAAAGATTTCAACTTTCTAACATTGTTATTAAAAGAAATTAAAACGTAAAAATGTTTGTGCTGTTAGTGAATTTTTAAATATGTTATTTGTGAAAGTCATTAACATTTTTTTTCTTTGTCTTTTCCTAGTTTTGCCATGTATTTTTCTCAGAAATGGAACCAAATATTTAATTTTAAGTGATAATGTTCTGCTATATTTTTACAGATAAATTTATAAAAAAAATAAATTTTAAAGATTAATTTGAAAACTTATTTCATGTGGGACAGTAAAACATCAATCTGTTACGTAAGCTTATTATTTTGAATTAAAGTACTGAAAATATACATTTTTAACCACTACAATTTTGCCCCAAAATTCCTTTATGAAAGATTTACATATTATATGAACACGTAATGCTTTTAATAATACAAAGAACAGCTTTGAATTTAGTGAAATTTTAAATACAAGTGTGAAAAATAATAAAACATAGAATAAATTATAAATGAAAATCAATTGGAATAAAACTACATACCTGATAACATTGTGTATGTGATATTTATGTTTCATTCCTTTAAATTAGGGGAATAATTAATAATGACATACAAGTGTAGTTAAAGACTCACACAGTATAATTATATATATTTTTGCTTAAATATTA
The DNA here is from genome assembly GCA_019973935.1 of Trichonephila clavipes. Lineage (NCBI taxonomy): Eukaryota > Metazoa > Arthropoda > Arachnida > Araneae > Nephilidae > Trichonephila > Trichonephila clavipes. Next base: position 56,747 of record BMAU01017744.1, on the reverse strand, counting down.
TACTACTTATTAAAAATTTTAAAACGCTTATAGTTTTTTTCTTCCAGATAACTTTTGGTACACCATATTAATCAGACAAATTATATTCTCATCAAGATTAAATATATATATATATATATATATATATATATATATATAGTCTTTATATTAAACCTCGATCTTTCTCAATGAATATGAATGTCATTTTTTTTTCAAACATTTAAATGTACAATAAAATAAATTATGCTTCGATTTTAGAAATATAAAGGAATAAAATTAATTGCTATTCAGTTAGTCATAAACCACAACTTCCCAAATGTATATACAACTGCTGACAAAATTTAAAAGAATAGAATCAAAATTGCATTTTTCTGAAGAAAAACACCAGAGGAGTACCGGAGCTTAATTTTCCATGCATTGTGTAATCCTATTTCTGATGGACTACTCTTCATACACAATTTTAATTACATATACACTTTTAGTAATCTTAATTGTAGGCAAAACTTATATTTAGAAATAATTTAGGTCAGATAGGGAGATTATCAATTTCATCTTGGTTACTAGAGGAATGTTCAAAAAAATTTTTTTTAAGTTCTTTATTTTTCACATTAGAGTTATTGTTAATTTGATAAAAGTCTCAAATTATTCTTCACGAAAAAATGAATATGTACATGAATGAAAATTGTTTAGGTGAATGATGTAATAAAACATGAAAATCTACTAACTGATACGAAATATATTTTCTGTGTGATGACAATTTTTTATTTATAACTATGAATATTTAGAAAAAGATTGAAATTCCATACCTGATTTTTAAAGGCCAATTAATGTTTATGTTAATTCAGAGAAATTATTAAACTTTTGCACCACATAAATGTAACAGCAAACTGATAGTTATATACTTTTGCACACAAATAAATTAAGAAAAGGCAACTATTCATGATTGTAAAGCAAGTGACTTAAGTTAACTAAAAACTTTATAAAAGATTATATTTCATGCTACTAACACTTGTTTCTTGGTATAAGAGTAATTTATGTGCTTAATATTTTTCTTATAATATTTTCTTCATTATGTATCATGTAATAAGCTCCCAAGAAATGCTATGAATATTTGTTTGCATTGTATAATAAATTCAGGATTACATAAAATGATTAACATTTTTTGCGTTAGAGGGTTTAAAATTTTTAATCATATTCGTATTATTTTAGTCAAATTTGTTTTATTTTTCATGCCCTTTTTAATAACGCTATGTGTATCATTGAATATAAAAGCAAAACCTTCAGCATTTGGTATGAAACACCTTCAGCACTAAAGTCGGAATTTTCGAATAATCACTATGCTAATGTTATGAATATTAAGGCTTATACTAAATAAAGAACTAAAAAATCTCAATAACTGTAAAAGCTTCCAAAAATCTTGAATTTTAATCGCAGAATATTTTAAGAAAAGTACATGCCTTTTAGTTATTTTTAAGCAAAAAAATAAAAAAAATATTTTGCATGGTAAATTACTATCCAAATCATAACATATATTCTGATTTCAGACTCATTCCAAATTTTTCGGCTCTATTATTTTTACAAGAAATCTTTATTTATATTTCTATATTTGTATACATGATATGTATACAAATTCAGTTTTGTTAAATCAAAACTAAATATGTGAATAGAATGGTTAAATGGTTTGTTTTCATAATTTAAAAGTTAAGAATTTATTCTTCTTTGGGCTCCTATAACCTTCAGCAGCATGATTCAGTTGTGGTGTACTAAAAGTCAAAGAGAGACAGAGAGAGAAATAGAGAAATGATAAATATTTCTATAAAACATGTTTAAACAAAAATTTATTAAATCAGATAACACATACTGAAGACATAAAGCCAACTCCTTGAGTTACATATTACAGAAAAAGATACTCCACTGCTTCTCATCGCATAGCAGTATTTATATTTTTCCCCTTTTATTATTTCAGATTCAGCTCGCCATTTCCCTTAAGGCTTGATTCATCCTAACTGTATAAAAGAATTAAAATGGCATTTTTTAAATTGAAAATGCGTTTTATAATATTGTAATACATTACATAATGTATGTATATATATATATGTATTTATATACATATGTATATATCTATATGTATATATATATATATATATTTGTATACGTATATATATTTATCTTTATGTGTATATACGATTTATAATATATTACAATATGAATATATTTCTCAAAAAATTATTTATTTATAAAAGTTTTATAAAGTTTCTCATATATAAAAATTCATTTTGTTATTCTGTGTTATTGAAATTAAATATTAGAAATATGAAATAAATGTAGAAGTGAGAATTTTATATGGATTGCTTTGATGATGGTACCTAAATATAAATTCAAAACACCTTTACTATCTTGCTTTTGAAATAAGGCATAATTAGGACAACGAGGAAACACTAAAATATGGCACAGTATCAATAATCAAGTTACAGCCAAGTCATATAATTCACAACATAATCCTCAATATAATTACTCCTTTTCTTGACAAAATCGTATATTTATTTAATGCTACATATCCGTAAGATATAAATTAATCCTATCCACAGATAGTAGTATTTAATAACTAAAAATAATACTTATATATCAATAATACTGGTATATAACATTGTTCATGCTTGAAATTTTTTGTGACAAGCTGCTGTATAATTCATGCATTTTTGATTTAAGAAAATATTAAAATCAACAGAAGTCACTTATTTTTGTTTTTGTATATAAAAAGCAAACAATTGAGCCAGACATGAAATCGACCAGAATTCTATAAAAGACAAAAAATATTCGATAGATTTTACTGGCATAGATAAAATCATTAAAGTAGTTTTTTCATGTTTTAATATCATGAAAAATTAAAATTAACATATTTTCAAACTAATATAAATACCATTACACTATATAGAACAATCAAATTTGTAACCTTATAATTCAAGGAAATTTTCCACATCCAATTTATATTATACTTAAAGTAATTTCAAAAATTTGATTGTCTTTTAAAATATAGTAAGACATACATTTTAAGGGCTCACAGGACCCTTAACAGCTATCTGTGCACTCGAAAATAACATCCTTCTTCAAACCAATATAACTTAGCAACAAAACAAAACAATAATTTGAAATTTTTACCACATGATAATCAAATATATTTACAATATTTCTCAAATTTTCAGAGTATTTGGGGAAAAATTGAAAAAGTTTTTAAGAAATAAAAATTGGACAATTTTTCAAAAATATGAAAATTAGTATTTTACACTGCGCAGGATTCTGAAGTACAAATTGGATCAAAATTTACAAAATTAATTTTACTTGGTATAAAAATGTTCACTTTTGAAGTTATACATACTTTTAAGAAATTTAGAGGAAAAAAAAAATTTTTTAATGCAATTATAATGAAAATTTTAAATTTTTAGGAAAAAAATGTATTAAAATTTAAATTAAAGAAATTTTATTAATTTTTTTTTTGAAAATTGATGTATAAGTTATGAGAAGAGCCTTATTTTGAACACGTGTATTAAATTTCAAATTGATATAAATAGTTTCTGAGAAATCCTGCATGGAAGCTAAAATTTTTTGTTTTGCGGAAAATGAAGTTAAAGATAAGTGATAGGGTTTTCATTTAAATTTCACTACTTATTTCTCAATAACTTCGGAAGTTTCCACAGTATCAACACAATTTTGGTACCAAAATACTCAGAAATAGTAAGGCTTTAACATATTTTTTTTCAAAAAATTGAAAGATTTGAAATTTAAGAGTCCTGTGAGGCTTTAAACGAAAAATATATTTTGTCAAATAAATTTCATTATACTCTGATAAAAAGTTCAACATGAATAAATTTCAAATATTTTCAAATTGTTGAAAATATGCTAACACTTTAACCTTAATTTGAGCAAAAGTCTTATTTATTTTATTATTTTCATATTCCAAAAAAATCATCACAGTGAAAAAAAAATTATTTAAGTATATTTCAGAAATTTGACTCTTACATTGGATTTAATTCAACTAGCTTTCAAGTTGAAAATTTTCTCTCACAGGTATATTTGTGACTATCAATAGCTTTATAATAACAAAATGAATTAAATTTTCACATGACTTTTCATTTTAAATAAGCACTTCTTATAAAAGCGTGGCAAAATCAAAACTTTGAAAACAAAATATAAAACCAATGATAATTAGCATGGAAAGGTGTAAAAAAAAAGATTGAAAAAAAATTTTTTTTTTGAACACCAAACTCTTCTCATGAAAAACATCTATCTACAACAAAATTTGTATTTAAGTGGGCAAACTTCTTCAAGAGCAGATCAAATTGTAAAGGAATACATGAAATTAAAAACTCAATTAGTTATTACTCAGCCTTAGTTATTAAAGCTCAAGCAAACCACTGTACGCCACTGAAAAAAGCATTGTCATGCTGCTAAGATTGAGGGCCAATTTACATTTGCATTAATAGAAATTATACATACATATATATTTTGTTTATCAGATTTCTTTTTGGAGAAGGGTACAAAAATTCTCATCAAACTACTGAAACTGTACTAAAGTTAGTGTACATGATAATGTTTATTTCAATGTGAAAGAAAACATAGATTTTGGCATTTTTGACATGTATGAAACACATTCAGCACCTGAGTTAACTTACTCCAATTTTCATTGCTCTATTTTGTTTAATTTTGAAGACAACTCCCTATGTATTAGAGAGAAATATCAATAATTATTCAGAACGTTTTAGAAAAATTTTATTTTAAAAATACCATAATACACATGCGAAAAATAATTATCTCCATCAGAATAGCTAGAAGTTGAACAGCATAGGTAAGAGGTTTACTTTAAAAACTTAATAATTTTCAGAAGTGCATATAGGAATGAAAAGTGTAGTTCATAATGAGAAGATATAATTAATGGTCTTGTTTCAAGAGTCAACATAAAAAAATAAAAGTATAGAATGTATATGGTATTCAAAACCTATTTTGAAGATTAATTCTAGTTGCTTGAAATATAATTAATTATTGAAATTCATGTTGCAAAGTCAAGAATAATATTTACTTTTACTTAGAGTGAAATAAATAAGCTACAAAATTACATTTGTGGCATACAAGGAAGGTTATGTAAAAATTATGATGTGAATTAATCTGAAAAGTTGAAAAAATCCAAACTATTGAATTTTGGGGAAATTTGTTAGAAACACAAATACTTATTGTTTTTACTAGAATGTAAACGTTAAATGATATCAGGAGACAAATGGATATTAAATCCATTTCACAAAATCGAAAATTTCAATGAAATAATACATCCAAATACATCCCTATGTTTTTAGGAAGTCAAATAATATATCTAATAAACACATAAAAATTTCAACACATCCTTTCAAAAAACATTACCGTATTTTCCTGTATATAATCCGCAGCGACGTTATTATCCGCAGAGCCCTTTTTTTCGAGTAAAAAAAAAACATCGTATAATCTGCGGCAGTTTTGGCGGCGAATAATCCAAAAAATATAAATTGCCGATAAGGAGACACATAAAATAAAAAATATAATTAAAAATAGAAGAAATTGTTCAGAGGACAACATTTATAATAAAACACATCTATTTAAATAATATATTTCATAATATATTTTGTACGATAATCTCAATAAAACAAAAATATTCTCTGCTACTGCCATACATGTTTTAAGTTAAGCAAAACATTGCACGCGGAAAATTTTTTTAAAAATTAAGATCCCCCCTTTTACACTTATATACACTTTCAAAATAAAAATATCTTGAATAATGAAAAAATTTATTAACAGTTAAAAAAGCCTTCAAAATCTGATTCATCAGATTCGGAAATGAATAAATTTATCAAATCTTCGTGTAACACATCCAAGTCACTCGATAGTAAAGACTCTTCATCGTCAGAGTCATTTTTGACAATAATATTACATTTTCGGAAAGCGTTCTTTACTGTAGTTTCAGCGACGTCATTCCATGCTTTCAGGACCCAGCGGGAGACATTTTCATATGATGCCCGCTTCAATTTTCCCGTTTTTGTATAGTTTTTTTCTCCATCGGACATCCACTGTTCCCATAACTTTCTAACTTTGGATTTGAACGATCTATTAATACCGACGTCTAAAGGCTGCAATTTTTTTGTCAGTCCTCCAGGTATTATGGCAATTTTTGCCGACGCGGACTTGAGAGCATTTTTAACGTTTTCACTCACATGTGATTTCATAGAGTCCATAATTAAAAATGCCTTTGGACGAAAAAAGAATTTTGCATTTTCTCCAGATAGTCTGCAGCCATGACAACATGATTTGCTCATTCATCCAGCCATTTTCATTCGCACGAATTTCCACACATTTAGGAAAATTTTCTTTTGGGAGCGTTTTTCTTTTAAAAATTAACATCGGCGGCAATTTCAAACCATTTGCAGCACAGCATAAAACTACAGTAAATGACGTTCTTTCATTTCCAGTAGTATTTATAGGAATACTACTTGCACCTTGAACGTCGACGGTCCTGGTAGGTGGAATATCAAATGATAATGGAACTTCATCCATATTATATATATATATATATATATATATATATATATATATATATATATATATATATATATATATATATAAATCAAATCCTCTGTAAAATTATTTTCAACAATAATTTGCTTGCAAAATGTCAAAAAGTCGTCAGATTGTTTTTTCCAGTCATCAAGTAATTTCTGTTTGACCGTTGAACGAATGACTAAATTGTTTCTCTTCATAAACCGGTAACACCACGTGGGCCCACCAGAGAAGTTAACAATATTCATTTCGCGTGCAATAACACACTCGGGCTTTCATTCTGATGCTAACTGTTGAGACAGCTTTCCCATCGTCCCTTTCTTTTAAAATCCATTTATTTATTTCTGCCTTTAATTCTGGCCAGTGAGGTTTTCCACGATGATCGGCCCTTTTACGTCTATCGCAATTTTCGAAGTTAGTCTTGTTCCTTCTCCACAAACGAATATTCGATTCGTCAACGTTGAAAAATCTTGCAGCTTCTCGATTTCCGACTTCGTTAACCTTCTCTACAGGGTTTAATTTGAAGTCTGCAGTATAGCTAACACGCTTACGCTTCATAATGATAAAAACTTTCAAAGGATGCAACACCTGTAGTCAAGACAAAGTTGTAAATGAGACCAGCGACTTGTAACTGCTATTTCCTTCCGAGGAACCGAATTCGTTCTTAAAGGAATTGGACACAAACTAATTATGGCCGTAATACGTCAGCCGAGTCGTGAAAGCGCCATCTATTATTTATTTTATAAAACATAAACAGCATTTCTTTCAAAACTTTGTTAACTTTTCTGATGGAGAATGTTTTTTCCCAGATAATCCGCGGCGGCGTATAATCCGCACAACGAAATTTGAAACTTTTTTAACACATAATCCGTGGATTATATACAGGAAAATACGGTACTTCGTATTCTTGCTGAGCATCATTGGGGTTTTCTGTAAGTTATTTAGTTCCTTTTTTTTTGTTTTTCAGAAACACAAAGAATAATTAATCCTTTCATGGTAACTTATGCATTCAGTTGCACACATACAATAACTTGCAGGTATCAAATTTCTAATTTAATGAGTGGACACAACTTCATGAAATACATATATGCACACAAATTTTTACAAAATTGTTAGATTTGCCATTTCATGTAGTACAAATTAACTTAAACCTTTATTCACCAATTGCTTTTATCTTTCTGTATTTCTAAATTTAAATATTTTAATTTTGAAAATAAAACTAAATAAATTTGTTATTAATTAAAACCGACAATTATCGTGTCTCTTTGTTTTCGCATGCATTCATATTTAAATAAGTTAGTGAAAATGATTTTTGTTAAAGGTATTTTGTTTCAAAATATCATTCTGAATATAAATGAAAATTAATAAGAAATCTTTTGTAGTAGAAAATGAGGTACGCATTATTAGAACAATAAAAAATATTAAATGTTTTGCATCAGAATAAGAACATTAATATGAACCAAAATCATTAATCAAGCTACAGCCTACTCAAATCATATACATTAAACTCCTGAATAAACACTCTATTTCTGATTTTTTTGACTGAGTCATATAGATATTAATTTAATGTGATATATTCCTCGGATGTAAAACTTATCTTTCCCCAGATAATACTAAAATTTAATAACTAAAATAATATTTATATATCAATAAATTCGACGTATTGCTTTATTCATAATGTAAAATATGTTTTGTTGTACAGATACTGTACAATTATTACGCTTTTAATTTTAGAAAAATCCATAATCAACCAAATATCTTTTTTTCTGTATATGTATACAAACAGAAAAACACAGTCAGACTTAAAATCTGCCATTAGTGTGCAAATATATTACACAAAAAACACTGGATCATTTTTGCTGGCATAATGAAAACCATTAAAGTGGTTTTTTAAAAAATAATAACAACATTAAAGAAGCAAAAAATTTTAAAAGGTAAATAATTGCAAGAAAATTTAAACATTATAACACTTTATAAATTTGTAACCTTCTCATTCTTGAATGCTTTCATGAAAACCTTTGAGGAAACTTGAGAAGCTTTCCACAATATTTTATTTATTTTTAAAGCAATATCAAAAATTTGATTATCTTATATAGTATAGGTGAAAATGTATTTGGAATGCAAAATATATTTTTTAATGTTTCTTTATACTGAAATTAGTGTGGTACATGAGTAAACTGCAAAAATTTTTTAAAATTAATTTAAATTCTTCATACATTAACCTTAAAATGACTAAAGGTCTTATTTAAATATTTGATTTTCTAAATGTTGAGAAAATTTTGAATTTATAAAGTGATATAAGCTTATTCGTCAATTTTTAATGATTTATTCGGTTTTGTATGATTAGATTCCAAGTACACAAAGTTTTTCCTCACAGATATATTTATAACGAACAATAGAATTTTAAGAACAAAAAAAATTTTCTTAACTCTTTTACAATAATAATAACTAATTATTACAAAGGCGAGGCACTATTAAACAATAAAAAAATAAAGCAATCAGGAAAAGATAGTAATTTCTTCATTAAAAGGTTAAAGGAGCAAAGTTCAAGAATAAACATACATTTTCCACACCAAACTCTGGTCATTGGAAGATTCTATCTGCAACCAGATCTGTTTTTTTATGTGTACAAATTCCTTCACAAACACACCAAACTGTAACAGAATACACCAAATTAAGAAAATTATTAGTTTAAGTATATAATTAGTAGTTTATAAGTGAGAAATATATCAATATTTTTGAAATGCATCATGAAAAACTTTAATTGTAATTTTGAATAAATCATATTATGAAAAACAGAGCGTTTTCGTTAATAATAATAAAATAAATGAAACTAATACGGAAATATTCTATCTGGGGGCTCACAGCCATATACTCATTTTAAAATTTCTTTTTACTTCAACTGCTATTTTAATTGGAACTAAAAAAAACCGATATTCCCTTTTGTTAAATTGTATCTAATTACCATGGGAATGGAGCATATATATATATATATATATAGGACATTTGCTTGATAGTTTAGCAATCTAGATGAGCAGGTATAGGAATGTAAAATGTTGTTTTAAGAGGAGATATATTTTTAATTAAAATTATTAATTATAACTATAAAAAAGTTTATCAGGTATATATAGTGTTCAAAGCTTAGATTCAAGTTATTTCTGGTTGTGAGAAATATAATTAAGTTTTGTGTGTCTTGTAGCATTGTCACAAGAATCATGCTAACTTGCTCATTACGAAAAATAAATTATCTAGCCAAATAAAGCTTCATTATCATACAATAAACATAAAACAAAAATTATAACTTGAAATCATTACAATATTTGAAACAATCCAAACTACTTAATTTTGGGGAATTTTGTTGCAAAAACAAATTTAATTCAAACGAATACAAAACTCTGATGGGACCTAGAAATGGGGCAAATAAGTTTATATAACTGGTTTTCGTAAGAGATCAATTCTCTTAAAACACACATCAATTTGAGTAAAAAAGAAAAATCCATAACAGTTCTTTGTACATGATAAAGAAATGAGGTATATTTAGTGCAATTAAAAAAATAACAATCACTAAAAGTGCTTAATAAAATTAAGAAGTTATTGTAATGGTATATAGAATTTTTAATGAAGTAATAGCCTGATCATATCATTTACATCAAACTACTCAGTAAATACGCTTTACTTAATTTTTCCACAAAATTTCATAGATATTAATTTAATGTTACACACCCGAAAGATATAAATCAACAATTTGCCCAGATAATAATAGTTTATATTATTTACTAAAAATAATAGTTATATATCAATATTTTTGTTGTTTAGTGTTTTTTATGCTTTAGAATTTTTTACAGTGCAGCGACCTTACAGCTCAACATAACGACTCAAAAACTGAACTGAATTGATCTGTTATTCTTGTAGCGTGCCTGATTCACCATGTGTTGTAGTTTTTAGAAGTTTACCTCTTAATTGCTCATTTAATCTTTAAAGTTAATAAATGTTATTGTTATTTCATTCAACCGTGTTGTAGTGAAGAATGTCTAACCACGCAACGCGGCAGTGGTGACCCCTTTTGGACTTAAAAACACGTAAGCTGTTCTGTTCTACTGGCGAATGCAATACAAATTCTTCTACTACGGATGATCAGTACGTAGCGAAAGATTTTTTTTCTTCTCCTTCTCCTCAAGGCCACTTGAAGCATCTGCTCGGAGATTCGTTTAGCTTCCTGCTTATTCAACAATATGACTAGTGAAACCGTTGAAGTCGCTCGTATTGCGTTGCGGCTGCCGCCGTTTTGGAAATCCAACGTTCATCTATGGATTGCGCAATGCGACCATGCATTCACATTCAGTGGTATCTCCAGTGATGATACTAAGTATTCTGCTTTGGTTGCGAACCTGGATGCTGAAACTCTCTCCTACGTGTCGGGCATTGTGTTAAGCCCTCCGAACAGTGACAAATATCACACTCTCTCGCAGCGGCTCATCACCCAATTTAGCGACTCGGAGACTCAAAAAATTAAGAAACTGCTTACTGACCTTCAGCTAGGAGATGAGAAGCCCAGCCACCTGTTGCGAAAAATGAAAGAGCTGTCTAATGGCCAACTCCAGGATGACTTTCTGCAAAGTTTGTGGCTTCAAAGAATGCCACCACATATCCAGACTGTTTTGTCTGCATCCTCAGAGTCTTTGGATAAACTGGCTATCATCGCTGATAAGGTTTCTGAGGTTGTTGGTGCGTCCTCGACTATCTGTGCGGCCAAAACTGTTCCTCCACCATCCCAGTCATCTTCATGCAGTGCTCAGCCAACCATGGACTCTCTCGTCAGGCAGATCTAAGAGCTGTCTCCACAAGTTGCTGAACTGACAAGAGAGCGCAATTCCTCTCGCCACCAACGATATAGTTCTGACCGCCGGAGATCACATTCACGCTCTAGGAGTGTCAATAGAGGAAGTGGCATCTGCTACTATCATCGCCGTTATAAAGAGCAGGCCCGCAAGTGTGTTTCCCCTTGTGCATTTGTGCAAAAAAACGAGTAAGCTCTGTCATAGCTGGAATGACAGAGCCCTCGCAACATACCAGCCGGTTATTTTTATTAGACCGCAAGTCTGGCCAGAAATTCCTCATAGACTCTGGAAATGAAATCTGTGTCATCCCACCTTCTCCAACTATGAATAAATCACCTCAGTCTAACTTCTCCTTATTTTTGCTGCTAATAATACCAAAATTCCAGCCTATGGTATGGTCCGTAAAGAACTGAACCTGGGTCTGAGGCGACCTTTTATCTGGACTTTCATAATTGCTGATGTATCATCTCCTATAATTGGTGCTGATTTTCTAAAGCACTTCAACCTTTTAATCGACCTTAAGAAAAAAAGGTTGGTGGATGTGGAAACTTCTCTTTTCACTCCTTGTGATTTTTCAAATATTGTACAGCCCTCAATCCTCACTGTAGATGCAAACATTAGTTTTAAAAACATCTTATCGGAATATCCAGACCTCAGCAACCCTTCTTTAATTTCCAAATCAGCATCACATGGCACAGTCCACCATATTATTACTACTGGCCCACCAGTCACTGCCAGGCCTAGAAGGCTACACCCTAAACTGTATGATGCAGTGAAGGTAGAATTTGAAGTTCTTCTTGCTCAAGGCATTATTAGACCTTCCAAAAGTCCCTGGAGTTCTCCTCTTCATGTTGTGCCCAAATCTGACTCTACAGTTAGACCTGTTGGGGATTACAGGCAGCTGAATTCTGTTACTGAGTTCGACAGCTACCCCATGCCTTATTTGAATGACTTTGCTCATGCACTACATGGCAAGAAGATATTTTCCAAAATAGACATTTTTAAGGCATTCCACCAAATCCCTATAGCTGAGTGTGATATTCCTAAGACAGCTGTAACAACTCCATGGGGTCTTTACGAATATACCCATTTGTGTTTTGGCCTTGTGAATGCACCACAAACCTTTATGCGATTCATGCATGAAGTACTAAGAGGACTTCCTTTTTGTTTTGTCTACTTGGATGATATTTTGTGTTACTCAGAAAATGCTGAGGAGCATCGTTCTCACTTAAGAACTATATTCCAAAGACTGAGCTCATATGGTTTAAAACTAAATATCTCTAAATGTGTATTTGGTGTGACTGAACTCATTTTCCTTGGCCACTTTATCACTCCTGATGGCATTAAGCCATTGCCTGACAAAGTTCAAGCAGTTCTTGATTACAAACAACCAGAGACTGTTGGCTCTCTGAGAAAATTTTAGGACTGTTAAATTTTTATAGACGTTTCTTGCACAAAGCAGCTGAACAACAGTATCTTTTAAGTGAATTTTTAAAAGGTTCTAAAGGTAAGAAGGACTCAAAGCCTTTAAACTGGTCTTCTGAGGCAATTACAGCATTTCAGAGGTGTAAACAAGCTCTTGCTGATGCTGCACTTCTTGCTCATCCTTCACCTTCTGCCCCGCTTGCTCTTCATGTGGACGCCTCTGATTATGCCATAGGAGGTGCACTTCACCAAGTTGTGGACTCTGAGCTACAGCCATTGGCTTTCTTTTCCAGAAAACTTACTTCATCTGAAAAGTCTTACAGTGCCTACGACCGTGAACTCCTTGCTATCTACTCGACTATCCGACACTTTCGGTATATGCTGGAAGCTAGAGATTTCACAGTGTTTACTGACCACAAGCCCCTCACTTATGCTTTTAGGCAAAAAAGTGACAAGTGTTCTCCACGGCAGATCCGTCAGCTGGATTTCATCTCTCAGTTCACCACAAATATTGTACACATTCCAGGATCTGACAATATTGCTGCTGATGTTCTCTCTCGTGTTTCTGCAATCACCTTCCCAAGTCAAATTGACTATGACTGTATTGCTGAGACACAACAGACTGATCAGGAGCTTCACACCCTAATAGCATCTGGAACTTCCTTGGAACTCAAAAAGGTAACTTTTCCCAATTCGTCTACTGAAATTATGTGTGATCTATCAACGGGCACAGCCAGACCCTACATCCCAAAACAGCATAGCCAAGATGTTTTTCTCTGCTATGCATAATTTATCCCATCCTGGCATACGTCGATCAGTGCATTTGATGAAGCAGCATTTTGTTTGGCCCTCAATCTCATCAGATGTAGCTAAATGGGCAAGACACTGCCTAGCTTGCCAAAAATTCAAAATTCATCGTCATACTAGATCACCTCTTTCATCATTTCAAGAACCTTCCCAACGTTTTGATCATGTTCATCTGGATCTCATTGGACCTCTACCTCCATCAAATGGCCACACCTATTGCCTGACAATGATTGACCGTTTTTCGAAATGGCCAGAGGCCCAACCTCTCAAAGACATAACTGCTGAGACTGTGGCTGAGGCCTTCTTTTCCTCTTGGGTGTCTCGCTTTGGAACTCCTGCAATTCTCACAACCGACAGGGGCAGGCAGTTTGAGTCCTCGCTCTTCAAAGCTCTTAGCAAACTACTTGGTGTTCAGAAGTGTCGTACAACTGGATACCACCCTCAAGCTAATGGGATGATCGAAGAATTGCACCGCCCATTGAAAAGTGCAATCAAATGCCATGCTACTGAGCGTTGGACAGAAGTACTCCCTATCATCTTACTAGGTCTACGAGCTTCTCTTAAAGAAGATATTCTGTGTACCCCAGCTGAATTAGTTTTTGGAACCACTATTCGACTGCCAGGGGAGATGTTTGACTCTTCCAAGCCAGACGATGATGTTGTGAATTTTGTTTCGAAACTTAAGTCTCACAAGCAATCACTTCACCCTAAACCACCAAAACACCATGTCAAACGTCCAGTTTTTATCCATCCAGGACTGTTGGAAGCAACACATGTTTTTCTTCGCCGAGACATGTTACGTCGTCCACTTCAACAACCCTATGATGGCCCTTTCAAAGTCTTACAAAGGAAGGATAAAGTGTTTTTCCTTGACATCAATGGTAAACGGGTATCTGTATCTATTGATAGATGCAAACCTGCCTTCTTTCTTAACACTGAGGACTTGCAACTACCTCAAACCAAGAATGAAACACCTGCTACTGTGGAACCTAATGCAACAGCTTCAACACCTGCTACTGTGGAATCTGATCCAACAGCTTCAACGCCTACCCAGCCATCTACACGTTCTGGTCGCAAAGTTCATCTTCCAACTAGGTATCGTTGACACTGGAAGGGGAGTATGCAGCGACCTTACAGCTCAACATAACGACTCCAAACTGAGCTGAATTGATCTGTTATTCTTGTAGCGTGCCTGATTCACCATGTGTTGTAGTTTTTAGAAGTTTACCTCTTAATTGCTCATTTAATCTTTAAAGTTAATAAATGTTATTGTTATTTCATTCAACCGTGTTGTAGTGAAGAATGTCTAACCACGTAACGCGGCAACAGGTTACTGCACAGTCAGTAATCATTATTTTAGAAAAATTCAAAATCAGCCAAATTTCTTTATTTTTTTTATATGAAGACAAAGAGCAAACAATTGAACCATATGTAAAATCAGACAGAATTGTGTATAATGGTTATACAAAAAAAAACAATTGATAAATTTTAGTAGCACAGTCATAGCCATCACATTGATTTTCTTTATGCAAATAGCATTCAAAGAAATGATAATTAACATGAATAAGTTCATAATTCCGAACATATATAAGCACAAGTACATTGTATAATGCAAACAAATTTGTAACCTTGTCATTCAGGAAAGATTTCAAGAATAACTTTCAGAAAATTTAAGAAGCCTTCCTCATCCTTTATAACTTTTATTGGTATTATAAATTTGATTTGTCTTATTAAGTATCGCAAGAAATATAATTCAAAAGAAAAATATTTATTCATTTTTTTTATCTAAAATGAGAGTAGTACATGGATAAAGTACAAATATTTTCATACCGTTGAAAATATATAAATGTTGATGTTATATTTTAATCATAATTTGGATAAAGTACATACTAAAATATTTAATTATTTATACATTTTGAAAAATTCCTGGAGTTTAAATATATATATATAGCTTTATTTCCCAAATTTGAATCAAAATTCGATTCTTGTCAATTGCTTCTAAGTTCGAAGCATTCCCTCACAAATATAATTATGACTCAGTATAATTTTAGTAACAAAAATATATTAATAAAATTTTCTTTATCCCTTTATATTAATAACCACTTGTTAAAAAGCGTGGCACATAAAAATTGAAATATATAGCAAAAGGTAATAATTTCTTTTGTGAGAGGTGAATTGACCAGAGTGTAGGAAAACATAGCTTTTCTTCACCAAATTCTGTTCATAGAAAGCACTTATCTAAAATACGATCTGTTTGTTAGGCACAAAATATTTCACAAACACCCCAAACTGTAAAGAAATACATCAAATTAAAAACATAATTATCATTTCAACTAAACCCTGTTCAACAAACATCTAGCAAAGAAACATGTAAAACACTGAAAAGGCATGGAAAATGTTGTACAGATTCAGGGACATTTTACACTCATTTTAATCGAAAATAAATAATCTCTTTTTTTCAGATATCTTTTGGAAGGAGTATATAAAAGATCTTACTTAAACTTTTAAAACTGTGTTGTTTTATATTTTGGTGGATAATTTAAGATTTATTAGAGAAAAATATTAATAATTATTAAGAGCATCATAATTTTTTTTTTCATTTAAACATACTGTATAAGGAAAAATATTGTTTTTTGTAATATTCCTAAAAAACATTTCAAAGATATTCCACAATAATAAACTCTGCCAAAGCATAATACGTCTTATTAATTGACATATATTCATTTTCAAATGATTTTCACTTGTGTTCAACTATTATAAGAACAGTATAGCTTAGAAGTTTACTTTAAAAAAAAATCTTGAGTGCATTTATGAATGCAAAGTGTAGCTCATAAGAAGATATAATTAAAATTTCTACTTTAAAAAACTAACATAAAGCAAAATTAAAAAAATGTTATACTATACAAAGCACAGGTTACAGCTTAATCATAGTTGCAACAAAATATAATTAAGTATGCTGTCTCTCGTAACGAAGTCAAAAATAATAATCACTTTTACCTATATTGAAATACTTAAGTGATAAAATAGTAAATTAGTGCCACATAATAAAAGTAATTCAAAATTCATGTGATTCAAATTCTTTGCAAGAGTTGAATTAATCTAAACTATTTAATTTTGGAGAATTTTCTTAGCTACACAAATTTTAAAGGTTTCACAATGAACATAAATATTAAATGCCCCCAGAAGGAAAAAAAATTGGGTCTTCAATCTATTACACGTGATCAAACATTAATATGAAATAGTATATCGCAATTAATCAGCTCTTTTTTAGCAACTTAAATGATATGTCTTCGGAAAGGCATAGAAATTAATGGCAATTTTGGAAAGGAATTTCTCTGTAATCTGCTGGAAACATTAATGTGATCTAATTTTTAAGCATTTTTTAAGAATCACAATAGTTATTCCTTTCATAATTGTTTGTGTACTAATTTTTACAAATACAAGTAGCATACAGGTATCGAATTTCTAATTTAGGGAGTAGAAATAATTTCATTAAATTCATACAAAAAAAGTTTTACACAATTTGTGATTATTTGCCATTTGATACAGTACAAATTTACTTTTTATGAAACTTCTATTAAACAAATAATTTTATTATTCTTTTTTACTAAAATTAAATACACTCTGTCGCAAAAAAATATATGCACCCAGAAGAAATTGAGCTACATTCACGAAATTTGGTATGCATGTAGTGTATATGAAAATAAACAAATGATTAAAAATTCAGAAAAAAATATCATTTTATTAAGCGGTTACAGCTTGCAAAAGGTTAAAAATCAGTAAGTAGTAAAGCCACCTCTGGCAGCTATACAAGCCGAAATTCGGCGTGGCATCGATTCAATTAGATCACTTATGACCCCCTGTGGAAGATCCTGCCATAGTCTTTGCAACTGCGCAGTTAATTCTCCTGTATCTCGGGACGGCTGCAGTTGCCTTCCCAGCGCGTCCAGACATGCTACATTGGCGAAAGATCTGGTGACCTGGCAGGCCATGGTAGGACGTCATATCCTTGAAGACATTGTTGGGAGAGTCGCGCAGTATGTGGACGAGCATTATCCTGTTGATAAATGGCACCTGGGCGACTTGATAGCATGGGTAGCACAATCGGCGTTAAAATATCGTCCACGTATCTGCGAGCTGTCAAAGTGCCTTGAAGGACCACTAAAGATGATCGTGTGTCCCAAGAAATTGCTCCCCACACTGTCACACCTTGTGAAATTGCTGTATGCCGCTCGACAATAAATGCCGGATCGGACCGCTGGCCGGTGCGCCTCCAGACACGTGTGCGGTGGTCATCATCACTGAGACTGAATCGGGATTCATCACTGAAGATGTCACGTTTCCAGTTTGTCACACTCCAAGTTGCCCGAGGTCGGCAAAAATCCAGTCGACACTGCCTATGATGTGGGGTCAGTGGTAAGCGTCTTAGCGGACGTCGGCTCCTCAAGCCAACTTCGGTCAGTCGTCTCCTTATGGTTTCTCTTGATGGCACTGGATGTCTGGAAGGAGGTAAGTGGCGTTGAATCGATGCTAGCGACGTTGTTGGTGCCGAAGTGGCCACTCTTCTGATTGCACGATCCTCGCGATCATTTGTGTTCCTGGGACGTCCTGACCCTCCGCGACGGTACACTCTACCTTCTGTGATCCACTGTTGCCAACACCGAGCAACTACCATATCGCTCCGACCGAGGTGGCGGCCGATACGTCTATTCGACCAACCTGCTTCTCTGAGGCCTATTATACGGCCCCTATCAAAGTCCGTCAGTTGCTCGTACTGCCGCCGGTTACGTCTTAGAGGCATCCTAAGTCTCAATATCGTCTATCAAAGTCATCAGATTCGTTTGGATAGCCGTACGGCGCTCGTACTCATGCTTTTAAACTCTCCCAGTTGCGCAACTAATATGCGCATAGCACACTTAGCCTTGTCTCATTGGCTTCGAAATTTTAATCATTTGCATATCTCTTACCAGACTACATTCTTGCCGAGTTTCGTGATTGTAGCTTGATTTCTTCTGGGTGCATATATTTTTTTGCGACAGAGTGTACTTTTAAAGTTAAATGAATTATAATCTGCACTTACATTGTCTTTTTAATTTCATATACACAGTTGAACCTGTTTTTGTGCCATAAATAGGGACCACACAAAAAAATATTCAAAAATTTCATAAATTCTTACAAATAACAAACTAATTCGTGGAAATACTACAAATTTTTTTTTATGCGGTGGATAGTGACCGCATAAAAAAATCACATTTATAAAATATGCCAATTATTTACGAAATGTCTATGAAATAATATATAACAGTAAATCTATATTTTTGGGGTACATATATGACATACCTGAGGAAATTATAGCAAAATAAAAAAAAATTATTTGTAAGAATTTTACAGCAATTCTTTGGAAATCATTAATGTTTCAAGAAGCACATAGAATAACTATCTTTCATAATCCTTTAAGCGCTCATTTACATACATCTAACAATTAGCAGATATTGAATTTCTAATTTAATGCATGGACACGAATTTTTAAGAAATATATATGTCTACATAAAATTAACAAATTTTTACATAGACTTCTATTAAACTTATAGATGTCTTCTAAACTCCTAACTTAATCATTTTTTTCTCTTTACTAACTCTTTCATAAACTTACAAATAAGTTTAGGTAACAGATTTTTTTAAGGATACATCATACTCAATATGAATGAAAATCTTTTACATTTTTGGAACATATTAATGAAGTGATGCACATTTAGTGCAATTCAAAAATCATAAAATGTGTTGGATCAAAATAAGAAACTTTGCTAATACGATAAATTATAATCAATTAAGAAAAATTCTACTTGTATATAAAATAAATAAGACTTATATCAATGAAAATTTTTTGCTAGATTTTTTTACAAATTCATATCGATGTTATATTGAATAATACATGAATGTATTAGATGAAAAACAATAACCGCACATAATAATGAAACTTAATAACTAAAAAAATATTTTTTCATCGATAATTCTAAACTTTACCACATTATTAATTCTTCAAAATTTTTATTACTATGTACTGCACATTTAATTCTTTTTTTAGTTTTAGAAAAACTAAAAATCAACCAAATTCTTTTTTTTTCTGCATATATATATATATATATATATATATATATATATATATATATATATATATATATATATATAAATAAAGAGGAAATAAACTGGACAATGTGAAGTCCATTAGCTGTGTTTTTAGTGCAACACGTTTCGGCACCTCAGGTCCGAGGTTCAAACCCCGGGCTGGGCAAGTAGACGCATTCTTTTGTCCCTTCAGTGGGTCGATAAACGAGTACCAAGCTTGCTCGGAAACTTAACACTGTGGGTTCACGACTAACTGACCCCCTGACCAGAACATCTGCTCATGCATCTCAGGGTCCAAGGTCGCGTATACTGGGTTGCGTACAGTAGGTCTTGGCCCTCATGGGCTGTGGCGCCCCTGAGCTAAGTTAAACTAGATAATACATAAAATCAGCCAGGATTGTATAAATAGGCTATACGAAAAACACCCAATAATTTTTACTGGCAAACTTAAGAAGTATTAAAATGTGTTTTTATGACAACAGCATTAATAAATCAATAATTAGCATTAAAGAAATTCATGAAGTACATATTCCTCATACAAGTCTTACAGAATTAATTGTTCTTTTGAATTTTCCTAGAGTGCACAAACTCTCTTGCCTTAAAATTTCTAATCAACAATTTTTTCGTAATTGTGTTTTTCTAAATTTAAAAATTTTAAACTTGAAAATAAAACTAAAAGAACAAATAATAGATAAAACCCACAATTATCATGTCTTTTCAATTACGCATGATTTGCTATGAAGTTAAGATTGCAAGATTGCGTAACTCTAATTTTGTTCAAAATGCATCTTTTTTCCTTTCAAAAACCGCATTCAAGTTAAATAAGAGATAAGGAGTAATGGGAAAAAAATTGTATTCTCTTTAATTCAATTATCACAGAAATCTATCCCTTTCTCCTCTATTATCCCTAATAAGCCATTGGTCGAAAGATCGAATTGGTTACTATAGTAATAGCTGACGTTACTTTCCTCTTTGCTCCAAGGTGTGGCGTCCTTGAGTGGCGTTGACTTTGGGATTAAATGATAACTCCAAACTGGAAAAGAGATGGTTCACCCACTATCTCAACAGTTGCAGTAACCTGGCATTTAAGGCGATAGACTCGTGGCTGTCGTGTCATGAGTTAGAGACTAGTGCAACAGAAGACTTGCCTTGTAAGACAAGACAATGCACTTTAAATCTATCGAGGCTCAAACGTCCTCCTATTGGTGTGACATAGAGGTTAGGAGAGTGGAGTGCCAGCTGAGGTGAGGCCTCGTCACTGGAAATGGTTCAAAATTACGAGGCCCATCGTCAAGGGCCCTCCTGTAGCTAAACAGTACTAAGTTAATATTCACTCACTCACTCTCCCACACCTCCATTGATCAGCGTCTGTGCCGCATTAAATTTGGATAGTTTTTAATACTTAAGTTTCATCTAATTGTTCTCAAATTTTCTTGTAATTTCAATTTGTAGTTAAAAGGGCTGAACTCTAACGCACCACATAAATGTATATACGCGTTACCGTTTTTGAAGAAACTTGTAGAAAACTGAAAAATTATTGATAAAGATGCATATATATATATATTTAAGGACAATTATATTCTTTCTGAAAATTGCCTTATTAAAACAAGTTATTTTCATAACTTTCACGAAATTTACGCAATGTGTCTGTGTGTCAATATCTCAGGTATTGATTTAATAGTGCAGATGGAAAATGCTATATTATGTAGTGTATGGGTGAAACACCCATACACTGAAGTAAGTTTTTCACATCTTGATCAATTCGTTTAATTTGTTCTGCATTTGCCATATTTATTACTTTGTTTAACAATTGTATATTTCTTTCTACTTGTTCATAATTTAACTCTATAGGTTCCTCATGTACAACAGTCTTTTCCTTTTCTTTTAAGGTTGCTTCCTTTTCCCTCCTCAAACGATTTGAATCCTCATCATGTAAAATACTTTTATCCACTTTAAAATTGCGACTTACATTATGAAGATCCTTTTTGGTTAAAAGTCCTAATCGTTCAGTAGGGGGGCATTTCTTTTGGATATTTTCTATAATGTTAGTATACAGCATCCCAACTTTTAGGAGAGCTGCTAAATTTCTTCTATCTTCCTCGTAAAGTCTCAGTTTACCACACACACAACCTGCATTTCATGACCAGCATGCACAGATTGGTAATGTACAGTTATTTTAATTGCCTCTTCTTTTTGTTCTCGGATGGCCGTCATAAAGGCAGGACATGTCTTTCCACATTTAACATCCTCCTATTTTCTCCATGCGTTTTCTTTCCGATTTTAACTTTGCAATACCGCTCCTGTTACAAATATAATAAGAAAATTGCTTGTTCTTTGCACTTTTCCTGACACCACCATTTTTCACAAATAAGGACTTCGTTCTTACTTCTTCCTTTTTTGAAAACTTTCATTAGTATTAAACACATGTTTTTCGTATTTCAGCTCTATTTTATCATGAGATACTTCGTAATGTTTCTTCAATTCTTTCAACGTTCTAAACTTTTCATCACAAAACGCGCACACATGTTTCCCGCCATCAACTGCAATCTCTTTCTCCGATAGCCCTGAAAAGGGCTGTTGTTCTATCAAATGGTTATCATCCATTTTTTAACAAACGCAATATTGAAAAAAATCCGGCTCAGTTAGAGTAATTTTTCTAAATCGCCAACCCGGAAAATGGCGATCGAAATTGATTATATATACCCGCTATGATTTTTCTAGAACATTCGATTTTGGCGGGATAAAATTTTTTCCCTAATCCCTACTTCACCAAGCCCTCCTTCTAATTCCAACTGCTCTTCAGTAGACTAAGCCATTTTACTTGCAGTTAAGAGACGCTAGTCGTCGCCGCAGCTACTGCATGGTACTACGCAGACAACGTCAAGCCCCGGTGTAGTCATAACGTCAATTACGAACTGGTCCGATAGGACCGATTCTACTGTTCAGCCATCAACTAATACCACGGGCTTGGGAGCTTCGAGTGGCCACCGGCGATGACTATATCGCAGAAAAACCGGATCTATATTCAGGGAGGCGATCCGCGCTAGGAATGTTTACGCGGCTTGGGCCCGTAAGATGACTAACGCTCGACCGAACGACCCGAAGCTACAGGAGTATCACCAGGAGGTCACCAAAGCAGGTGAGAGTGTAAATTCACTTCTTCAGGAACGGAACGGAACGGAAATTAGAATTTTCAGGTGCCAACGCCGAAGGCGTTTATACCTAGTATGAGAAGAATAGGAAATCCATGATGAAATAATAAAAAAATCAACAACCCCTCAAATGAGGGGGGAATGAACGAGATGCCTGCTACGCCAACCGAACGAGCTGAGTGAACTACCCAGAAACAGGTTGGTGACGTAGTGGCTTGAATGAAGGGAAGGACCAGGAAGGAATCCATCGCCAAAGGATGTACATGGAGGGGGGAGGTGACAGTCAGAACTGACCCTGTTTCGATTAGCAGTAGAGCGTTTGATGTTGTAGATGTTTGAATATAATGTTTATTTGTTGAGTTACGGCGGTTTGAGCGGTAGCTGCCATTTTTCTGTGGCATAGGCGTATTTCAATTTAGGATGTGGATAAGTGAACATTGTTTGTGCTCGAATAATTGGGTTGTCGTGATTTTCTATAGTTCTGAAAACATTCCTAGCTAACTTAGTGATGTAACTAGAAATCGGCTCCATATGTAGGTCGAAGTGAATAACATCATTTCTAACGTACCAAGGTGCGTTAGTAATGAGTCGGAGAATTTTGTTTTGGATAACTTAGATTTTTTTCATGTGGGTGGCAGCCGCTGCTCCCCAGACAGGAGAAGCGTAAGTTATAATTGGGCGCAGAACTTGCTTGTATAAAATGGCTTTGTTTTCAAGGGAAAGTGGAGAATTCCTCAAAACGAGGGAGATAGCTAAATGAATTCTCCCCCAGAACTTTTCTGAGAGATAGTCGATATGCTTTTTGAATGTTAAGCGGCTATCCATGTGTAGACCCAAGTAACGAACTACCGAGACCCACTGTATGTTGTCTTCAAAAAGAGTGAGTTGAAAAGGGGGGGTCAATAACTCCCCATTTTCTGCATATAATTGCTTGAGATTTGTCAACATTAACTGCAATTCTCCATTGTGTGAGCCAATCTTGTAACTTGTCAAGATAGTTTTGCATGTTTTTAAGTGTGTATTTGAGCTGGGTACCTTGCGTAAGCATGGCGGAATCATCCGCGAACAGGCAAGTACTGACGGTGGGGTGTTCTGGGAAGTCGTGTGTGTAAATGTTGTATAAACTGGGGGACAGGGAACTACCCTGGGGGGTTCCACTTTGAATAAGTCCATTAGTAGAAAATGTGTTATTTACACGGACCCTGAAGGTCCTGTTGTGTAAATAATTGTGAATAATTTTAATTAAATATCCAACAAATTTGAGTTTGATAAGTTTGTATGTGAGGCCATCATGCTACATCTTGTCGAATGCTCTCTTAACATCTAAGAAAACACCGACAGTGTAGAATTTGTTAGCGAATCCTTCATTTATAATATTCGTAGCTCGTATAAGTTGGTGTAGCGTTGAATGGCCCTCCCGGAACCCGCATTAGAAAGTAGAAAAAGCCGATTCTGCTGTAAAGGCGGTGCAGGCGGTGCAGGCGGTTGCAGGTGGTTGTAGGCGGTTGTAGGCGGTCGTAGGCGGTCGACGGCAGTGCAGAGTTGAGTTATTTCGTTCCTGCTGACGAGTTGAGTTGTTTCGTTCCTGCTACCGAGTTGAGTTGTTCGTTCCTGCTGCTGAGTTGAGTTGTTTTCTCCTGATGAGTTGTTTCGTTCATGTTGCAGAGTTGAGTGGTTTCTCCTGTTGAGTTGAGTTGTTTCGTTCCTACTGACGAGTTGAGTTGTTTTTCTCCTGCATTGGCTTTGATTTTCGAGCTGAGGGGGCGAGTTGAATTGTTTTTTTTCTACAGCTAAGTTGAGTTGTTTTTAAAAAATGTGCACAAAAAATGGAAGTATGGGAAAGTTAAACGTGCTCATGCCGCCACCTATTGATTAAAATATACACTAATTATAGATTTTAAAATGATGGAAGTAAATAACGCTCAAATAAAAAATAAATAAATCCAGATTCAAACTCACGGCCTCAGATCAAAATGTCTCCACAGGACAATAGTTTTTCAGTTACGCTAACCATTATCCTATGAAGGCATACAGACCTGAAGAAAACTTATGTTTATAATCACATGAATTTAATTTTGCAGGCGAAGCAGACGGCGACATGTTTTAAAAATCATTTTCTTAATTAAAATGAAATAAAAAAATATTTAATTTATATTATTTTTATAATTTGTAAATTTTAATTCAGTATAATGATTACATACACACACAATAAAGATACAAAGTAAATTGATTATTCAGAAAAATGTGCCTTAGTATACTCGTCATCAGCGTGAACGGGTTACGATTTAACTTGTTTTAGCTTGTCTGATCTTGATTCTACAAGACGTCGACTGAATTCTACGTCAGAAATTATCTCAATGCTTAGAGCGGATGAATACATTGCTTTCAACCACTCAGCGAACGCCGCTCAAGTGTAATTCGGTTGATATGCGTTAGACACTTATCACATTTTAGTTCCCAATTCACTTCGTTTGTTAGTATTGCGGTGGGCTGTATTCAACAAGAAAAAAATATGGTGATGTCTGAAACACATAGTGAAAAACGAAAGTTTGGAAAAGCCGGGGAATCTTCTGTAAATAAGAAAGCCAGAAGAGAAGTTTCAAAAGTAAGTAACAAAATTAAATAAATTTAATATGTAATTTTTATAATGTTTTTTACACATTTCTGATCTTTATTAATTTTGATATATTATTTTCAGAAGTATGGAAAATTTACCGAGGATTGCATACCAGATGGAGTATTTCCAATTGGAGATGATGTTTTTGTCTTTGCAAGCACCTATTATGATTCCGTATCAGTACACATAAGACGTTTCAAGAAATATGGCAAAACATACTACCCAACTCCCGAGGGAATAACATTAGTCCCACGGTGGATCGAATATATCATGCGTAAAAAGAAAGTGCCGGAATCACTGGAGGAATTACCAAGTGGACTTTTCGCTCCTGAACGACACATTCAAATAACTAGTGAGAACTTCATTGATTTTACTTTCAAGCGCATTAAATACACAGTCCGGATAAAGAGCCCACTTTTAAAGAAATAACCATATCCCGAGAGCAGTGGGCTGAAATGATTAAAAAATATGGTGCTATTGAAAATGCTGCTATAGACAATATGTTTCAGTGTATGGACTTTTTAACTGCATATAAAACCTTCTGCGAAGGCCCCATAGAAAATACATTACCTTCTTCTTTGGATGTTAGTCTGGGTCAACAATATTTGACGCAAATTTTGAAAAAATCTATTTGTACGAAATCTATTTCTCCTGAACGAAAAAGGATTGAAACAGCCTCAGACTTTCGCTGAGGAGTTATGGGGGAATCGCAAAGAAACATTTAATTCATATGTTTCATCACTTGAAGCTAATGAGATAGCTGATTGTTTTTATAATAACCTTTTGAAAATGAACACTTTTTATTGTTAAAACCTGTACATTATGTAACTCAAGAATTTTTAAAAATCTTCGCTTGGATATTATTTTAAGAGAAGTAAGAGGCATGTTATGTCCACCTGATTGTTTTGAATACTATGAGGATTTTGTTTAAAGATTTTTATAAGATTCACACAATATTTTGTTTTTATAAATTTGAATAAAATTCTTTTTTTTTTTTATATGCTGAATTTGAGTTCTTATTATTTTTATTGTTTGTTAGTTTAATTTATGTTGAAATCGTTTCACATCTTAAAAATAAATAAGAGTATTTTTAAAAGAAATTATCAAAATATGTACAAGTGATATTTTAAATGTATTTCATATGAAAGTGAGAAATTTATGCTCATGTTTTTATACATAAACTTTTTGCCTTTCTCAAAAAGTATATATAATAATATAACTATTCATTGTAATAGTCATTCGATCAAGTTCTTTTCATCGGTAACAATGCATCAAGATTTAGCAGTGTTTTACGCAAATCCTGAAGTTCCAAATAGCTTCGGGGGTGTGGAAGCATTACATCGCTCTGTAAAAGGGAAATATAGTAAAAAAGATGTGAAACATTGGTTATCGCAGAAAGATGCTTACACTCTTCATAAACCTGTTCGACATAAGTTTCAGCGGAATCGAGTGTTTGTAAGTGATATTGATCGTCAGTTTCAAGCGGATTTAGTCGATATGCAATCTTTAGCAGAATTTAATGAAGGGTATAAGTATTTGTTAACTTGCATTGATTTATTTTCAAAATTTGCTTGGGCAGTTCCTCTGAAAGATAAATTTGGAAAAAGTGTAGTCTGGGCTAGAAATTATTTTTAAAGAAAGGAAGCCTAAAGTGTTGCAAACAGATGCCGGTAAGGAGTTTTTAAATAAAATAGTTCAAAATTATTTAAAAAATCTGAATGTAAATTTTCTTTTACAAATAACGAAACAAAAGCTAGCATTGTTGAAAGGTTTAATCGGACATTAAAAACAAAAATGTGGAAATATTTCACTGAATTTAACACTAAAAATTACATCGACGTCATTGATAAATTAATACACAGTTATAATCACTCGTATCACCGTTCAATTAAAATGGAACCTGTTTCTGTGAGTAGACATAACCGAAAGCAGGTATTAAAAAATTTATACGGTGGTCTAAGAAATGAGAAACCTAAAGCCCCTAGATTTAAAATTGGTGATGTTGTACGCATTAATAAACAAAAATTAAAAAAGGATACGAACAAAACTGGAGAAGAGAACTTTTCATAGTTTTTGAAATCGTGCAGATTGTTTATAGATTACAAAAAGTTGTCGACTTACAAAAAGTTGTCTGGTTTCTACCCTGTAGAGAATGTTATCAAACAAAGAAAAAGAGGAGGAATCACTGAATATTTTGTTAAATTTTTAGGCTATCCTGAAAAATTTAATGATTGGGTGACTGATATTCAAAAAGTATAAATAGTTAAACTTTTTTTTTTTTATTGCCAACTCATTTTCAAAATGTCTTTCTACGTAACATTACCTTCTGATAGTTCTATGCATTTCTTTCCAGAAAACAAAATATCTCATTTCAAAACTCAATTACCCTCTCCTGTTTGTTTAAATGGTGAATGGGAAGTGGGATTGTCTGAAATATAATCTACCCTCATTCTTGGCTTAACGTAAATGAAACTAACAATTATTTTCTATACAAAGCTGGTGACGGCAATATCTCTTCAACTGTTAAGCGAACAATTGATGTGGGTTGTTATGAAACAATGTTAGATATTATATCAGCCGTACAACTTGCTTTACCCAAAAATCCTAATCGGTTCACAATAATTTACAATAAAGCAACAAAACGGGTGAAAATTAATGCAGTTCAAGGTAGCAGCCTTCACTTAGAGAATTTAGGCGAATTGTTAGGATTCAAACGCAATGCAATTATAATAGGTAACTTGAAAAGCGAATTCGTTGCTGATGCATGGTCTAATTTTTCAGTTTTTTACGTTTACTCCGATCTAATTTCACCCCAAATTGTGGGGATACACAGGCTCCTTTATTGCGAATCGTTCGCACTAAAGGTAAAGATGGGGAAACGATTAGTCAATACTATGATAGACCTCAATACATACCTTTGGTGAGACACTCGTTTCAAACTATTCAATCTGAACTGAGACTCAATTCTGGTGATTTTGTTAACTTTGAAAGAGGTAAAGTGATCATAGTGCTTCATTTTCGCATGAGGCAAATACTATAAATAAAGCAATGCATTTCTCATACCCTCATTTGGAGATAAAAGAACAAGATGAGTGTACCATACGTTTGCTGTACTTAAAGATTTGAAGACCATTATGCAGGTCAAATAGGTTCGGGTCTGACTCATTACAAGGGCATTAATTTTCAAAAGGGTTATGGAATCGGAGGAATATTTCGTCGATTGCTTAGAGCAGCTTTACCTTTTTTAGTAAAAGGAGGTAAAACTATTGGAAAAGAAGTATTAATGACAGGGAGTCGTGTTGCCTCTGATGTATTGTCAGGAGAAAATTTTAAAGAAGCTGTAAAAACAAGAAGCAAAGAAAGTGGAAAAAATTAGCTCAGAAAGCTATTGATAGAGTTCAGTCTATGGTAGGAAAAAAAGGACAGTATAAAAGAAAGCGTGAGAAACAGAAAAATTCATTTCATCCAAAGCACGTAAAGTGAGTGTACGTAACATTTTCGACTCGTAAAAATGGCATTTATTCTTAAAGATTCTCCTGAATGTGTTAAATCTGAATTGGAACTTTTCAACTTACCAGGAACTCAAACAGTTATTCAAGATGGGCAGTGGAAACAATTTCATCCTCTTTCTAACGTTTTCGATAATGCACCTGTAGAATTTCACATTTCCGGAAGTGCAGAAGATTACATAGATCTCAGTCAAACACAATTATACGTAAAAGCGAAAATAGTAAAAGTGGACAATACGCCTATTACTAAAAATGATACTATAGGACCTGTGAATTTATTTCTACATTCACTATTTTCTCAAGTTGATGTATCCTTAAATGATCGCGTGGTTTCCAATTCCAGTAATACATATCCCTATCGATCTTATATTGAAACTCTCTTAAACCATGGATATGACAGCAAAACTTCCCAATTAACGGCTGAACTATTTTACAAGGATTCTGATGATGGTCTCAAGAAAAGAACCGAATTTTTAAAGAAAGTGCAACTGTAGACATGATTGGTTGTATACATTCGGATTTATTTCATCAAGATCGTCTTTTACTCAATTTAGTGGATTTGAAAATAAAATTAATACGAAGCAAGCCCGAATTTTGTTTACAAGGATCTGAGGGATTTAAAGTTGTTTTGGATCATGTTTCTTTATTCATACGAAAAGTTCGTGTGAATCCTGGAGTTATTCTTGGTCATGCGAAGGCACTGGAAAAAACAAGCGCAAAATATCCCATTAACCGAGTTCTGTGAAGTGGAGGAAGCATGTCTTCTTCGAGGAAGCATGTCTTTTATTCAAGATAACATATTTTCAGGCCAAATGCCAAAAAAAACTTTTTGTAGGATGTGTAGATAATGAAGCTTTTCACGGAGCATTTTCAAAATCTCCTTATGAGTTTAAACATTTTAATTTAAATTTTATTGGAGTGTATGTGGATGGACAACCAGTGCCTCACAATCCATTAGAACTCGATTTTTCTAAAGATCAATACATACGGGCCTATCAAACTCTATTTGTTGGGACAGATCGAATGGGTCAAGACAGAGGAATATTTATTTCCAGAAAAGAATATAAAGATTCAAATACATTGTTTGGAGTTAACCTCTTACCGGATTTATGTTCTTCAGGAGAACATTTAAGTCTGATAAAACATAGCAATTTGCGATTAGAATTAAAATTCAGCAAATCTTTAGAACAAACCGTATGTGTTATCGTTTTCGCCGAGTTTGAAAAATTAATTGAAATAAACAAATCGAGAAATATCTTGTATGATTTCGGAAATTAAAGAATGGATGGAATGCAAATGTATACAGTTTTATCTCAAGAGAAGACAACGTCCCCCTATTTTCAAGGTGTTTATTCTAGAGATACGCTCCCTCCTCTGCAAGAAAACATGTGTGCTATTGTGAATTCTGATGACTCATCACAACCTGGAACACACTGGTTAGCATTATTTGTAAATGATAAAAGAGAATTAGAATTTTATGACTCGTTTGGACAACCTCCTGTATTCTATAACATTAGTACTACTACCTATTTAGATGTATTATGGAATTCTAAAGTGTTTCAATCACCAACATCTAATGTTTGTGGGCAATACTGTATTTACTTTTATTCAAACGCAGCCAAGGCTATTCTATGCATTATATTTTGAATCAATTGTATATAAATGATTTTCAAATGTATCAATTTGTAAAGAAACGATATGGTGTAAGATTTGTATTTAGAAAATAAAAAAATGGAATGAAACTAAATATGTGTGTCTTTTATTTTCTTTAATTTTTTTTTTTCTATTTTCTATTTATTTTCTTATGATAATTTTTTTCTTCTAAAAAAAAATTAATATTTTCTATGTTAAATTTCTTTTTCTCTCAAAAAAAAAAAAAAAAAAATTTTTTTCTATGATAAATTTTTTACCCAAAAAGATTAATATAATTTTATTTAATTATATATTTGAAACTTTTAAATTTTATCAAATAAGTATATTTTCTTCAGCAAAAGAAAACTGTTCAAATCATAAAGAGACAACTGAGACAATTTTTTTAATCAAATGAGTATCATTTATTTCAAAGTTTCAACCATGCATTTCTGCGAGCATACATTATTGGTTTCTTAATAATTTTGTTATTCTGATACAATTTTTATTTACATCTAGATTTTTCGGTAAATTTGCATCATTCAAAGCTCTTAAAAATACATATCTTCCTTCAGGTGCTGATTTTCGATTCCGTAGAAAATCATTCACGAGGAATGCAATATTGCTTCCTGGAATAACAGTGTTTTTGTAAATAATTTCACCATCAGAATTCCAACTGAAAGATTCTTGAAGCTTTAAAAACTGGAAAATATTTTTTGCTTTTTCTTTATACCTAGCTGGAACAATTCTAAAAATTTCATCCTCAAACACTTCTTTTTCCGTCTTTACTACTGGCCCTTTTAGATTTTCTTTTAATGATTCCGTTTCTTGATTTTCTGATAGAGATGCTTCATTTGGAACTGGTTCAGACTCTCTTCGATTTTCGTTAGAAAAGTGCGTATATTTTTGTAAAACTTGTAAATAGAGAATTGTTTTTTCTTCTTCCGTTAAATCCTTATTATGGAGAATGTTTTTCATGCGTTGATCAAGTTCCGATAAGTGTTCCGTTACTTGAACTCTTTCTTCGGGTACCAGTACAAATTTTTGCTAAATTCCATTTTGAATTAAAGAACTGATGACTGAAATAGTTGCAGGCAATAAAATATTTAAGAATCCTTCTCCTTTTTGAATTAAAATTTTCTTTTTCTCGTAAAGAGGTGTTTTTTTGTTAGAAAGTTTTCTTAAGCTTTCTTTATAGGGAGATAAGCGATTTTTTTTAATTTTAGTCAATGATATGTTACCACATAAAACATTCAGCACACACTCGCACAAAGTTTTTATTTCTTTCTTTGAACACTTTTTCAAAGTAGATTTTGGGTGTTTTGTTTTAGAAATTAGTTTTAAGAGCTCTAAAGTTTGTTCAGAACACACCGGCATCTTGTGAACTATTGAATATTCATTGAACAATTTGAATCTATTTATATGCTTCAAAGTAATGTGTCATCGAGGTTGATATACATAAAAAACATCTCCAGGAAACATACCTGTGCGCACACGCAAGGATTCATCAGTTTCAGGTTTTAAATCAATAAGTAAGTATCCGTACGGTTTTGATGTGGCATCTGCGTAACATTCTTGAAAAAATTTCACTCTACGAGGATACAATTGGCGACCTAAATGTGTAATTTGGGATTGATCTCTTCGATTCTTAAATAATGCAACATAATGAGCGTTTTCTCTAATTTCTTTCCCTTTATGAAAAATATTCTGTACCACAAAAATTATACTTAAATTTCTGTGATGCGAAAATTTTACAAATAATTTTGTTAATTGGGGATCATTTCCTAACTCTCCCATAAGATCGTCTATAACAATTAACGCATCCGAATACTGGTGCAAATTAGAGGGGATACCTTCATGAAAGGAAATATTCGGCATTTCTTCATACAACGCTTGGTAAACTCCATAACACCAAATTATATTTTTAGGAAAGGGTTTAATCATTTTATTTTCGATTAATTTTTTAACGAACTGACTTTTACCGCTACCAGATGGCCCAGCCAAGATTAAAGTAAATGGATGAACTAATTTGAGAGAATCCATGATTAAACTAAATAATTTTATGAATGATGTTGCTATTTATACTACGAGTCATTTAATTCTATAAATTTCATTTTGTGTGATACCGAAAGGAAAATTCATAAATTCTTTCCCTGTCCGTAATCATATCTATTGTATCCTGTATTTTCCTGTCTTGATTCGTTACCAGATAAAAGTGAGATCGTGATATACATTCAGTAGAATATTTTCTCATGGTGTTTGATGGATTAGAGCAGGTGGGGTTGGGGACAGAGCACATGGCCTTGGGCGTCATTTTTCATTGTTGGGATTCTGGTCTGCGACGTCAGTGGGTCTGTAGTCTTAATGGGCTGGACGAAACCTCGCTGTTCATCTTTTGACTGAGTTCATCTGACTCGATACATCGGCGCCTCAAAAACGGCGGGTGGTAAGGGGGTCAGGTGTTCGGGCGGACCTTGTGTCGCCAGTGAGTGTGAGAGGGTCAGAGAGAGAGAGCTATTGTCAGATTCGAACCAATAAGGACGCTAATGAGTCTGCGGGCCGTGTGCAGATTTCTGTTGGGTCGACCAATGAGAAATGACGAGGGGGTGTAGTGGACCCACCTCTGGAGTTTAAAAGGGGTTGGTGGGA
This sequence comes from Trichonephila clavipes, assembly GCA_019973935.1. NCBI lineage: Eukaryota > Metazoa > Arthropoda > Arachnida > Araneae > Nephilidae > Trichonephila > Trichonephila clavipes. Next base: position 23,440 of record BMAU01017744.1, on the reverse strand, counting down.
GATATCCATTCCAATTTGCTCTATCGATTCTATGTATTGTGCCTGATCGTCACAGAGTAGCAGAACACACAAAATTTGATTGCTGATTTAGTAGTGTGTCTGTGTTTAGCAATGTTCTATAAGTTCTACGTCTTCATTATGTATACTTGTAATATTTGTGGAAAAAACTTCGTTACAAACTATGTTTTAAAACGCCATACATTACAAGTTCACGGAAAAAATGCTATCCTTCAATGTGCGGATTGTAGTAAAAAATTCGTCCGAGAAAGGGACTTAAAAAGGCACAGAGACTCTGTGCATTCAACCGAGAAAATTACTTGTAAATTTTGCTATACGTCCTTTACCCGTAAAGACAACTTATTGAAACATTTGAACAATAAAAGATGCGAAAGAAAGTTGGAGAAAGAAGCGGGAAAAAGAAAGAGAGTGGATTTGTCTGTATCAAGTAGCAAAAAGAAAACACAGTTGTTCACATCTGCTGAAAACTCTACGGCTGATCCTGAAAATATCTTCTTACCACCAAAAGAGAACGAGAGGGCTTTTCAAAAAGCATATAAAACTTTTAATCTTTCCAATAACGATAGTTCACTGGGGATAAAAGAGTTTCTACTCTTAAGAAAAGAAGAGACAATCTTTATTTTTTGCAATGAACTGGAAACTTACAAAGCTTTGAAAGTGAGTAAATGGGTTCATTGCATTTACTCGAAAGCGACAGATGCTGGAAAAATGATAAAGAACGTAGAATTCAAAACGCCGAATAATGAGGTATTACAAGAAACTAATCTCGCCAGACTTTATGACGACATGTGTGTCTGAGAAAATAGCGAAATAAAGTGAGGATTTTGAAGGTAGAAACTCGGGCTGGACACTGGACGAAATCTTAAGACTCGAAGTCCGCACGAACCGTTATTCTCCTTTCAGAGGTTCATCATCCTTCATCGAGGTGCCGAAGCAGATCGCTGAAACAAAGGCAATCATCAATGTCATCAATAAAAAGGACTCTCAGTTTTTCATGTGGTCTATTCTCGCAGCTCTTTACCCCAACACCAGCAACCCCAACAAAACGTCAAGTTATGTCCCCCACCTAAATAAGTTGAACTTTGATGGAATATCCTTTCCAACACCGCTTAACGAGGTGAAAAAATTTTCAAAAATGAACGATATAGGAATAAACATTTATTCTTTTGAAGAAGATTTAAAAATATTTCCTCTCCTCATTAGTGGTATAGTGTGTGAGAAACATATAGATTTGCTTTACGTAAAAAATGGAAAGTTTGGACATTATTGTTTCATTAAAAGCTTATCTCGACTTGTTTCGAAACAACTCTCAAAACATCAACATAAAACATTTATATGTAAAAGATGTTTAAGTGCTTTCCAAACAGAATACAAACTTCTTCAACACAATGAGATGTGTATACATAAAAATCCTGCAAGGGTAGTAATGCCGTCAGAAACAAGTAAGTTTTTAAAATTAAAAAATTTTCACCATTGTTTAAAAATACCTTTTGTTGTATATGCGGATTTCGAGTGTGTAACTAGGAAAACTGATACTTGCTGTCCTAATCCAAACTTTTCCTTTACAAATATTTATGAAAAACATGTCCCAATAGGTTTTTGTTTTTTTATCAGTTATCAAGGGGGGCATTATAAAGATCCAGTAGTATATAGAGGTATTGATGCCCCCAAAATTTTTATTGAAAAGTTAGAAAAATATGCAATAGAAATTGATAATATTTATAAAAAATCAAAACATTTATTACCTCTTACTGAATCAGAAAAGCAATTGTATGATAATGCTAATAATTGTTATGTTTGTGGTCAAACCTTTCACGAAAACAATATCAAGGTTAGGGATCATAATCATGTTACTCAAAAATTTAATGGCCCTTGTTGCAATAGTTGTAATTTAGCAATGAAAGCCCCCAAATTTTTGCCTGTTTTCTTCCATAATCTTTCAGGATATGACGCCCATATTTTTATTAATGAGTTAGGATATGATGAAAAACAAATTAATTTAATTCCGAACACCGAAGAAAAATATATTTCCTTCAGTAAAAATATTTCAAATGATTTTCAGTTAAGGTTTTTAGATTCTTTCAAATTCATGTCTTCTAGTTTGGAAAATTTGATAAAAAACACTAAAAAAAGTTGAATTTAAATATATGAAACATTATTTTGACACAGAAAAAATAGATTTACTTTTAAGAAAGGAAGTTTTTCCGTATGATTATTTTGATAGTTTTGAAAAGTGTAAAGATTCTTGTTTACCACCTATTAGCAAATTTTACAATAAACTAAAAGAGGAGGCTATAAGTGTAGAGGATTATAAAATCATGCATGTAAAGTATTTAATGAATTTCATTTAAATAATCTTGGTGAATACTGTGATCTATATGTAAAAACAGATGTTCTATTGTTAACAGATCTCTTTGAAAACTTTCGGAAAATATGCATGCAAACTTATATACTTGACCCCTGTTGGTATTTTACCACCCCAGCTTTATCATGGGATGCTATGTTATTACATACTAAAGTAGCTATCGAACTGTTTGCAGATTACGACATGCTTCTTTTTATAGAAAAGGGTGTAAGAGGAGGTATAAGTCAGTGTTGCAATCGTTATGCTATAGCTAACAACAGATATATGTCTAATTTTAACCCAGATGATGAGATAAAATATTTAATGTATCTTGACGCAAATAATTTGTACGGTTATGCAATGAGTAAATATCTACCCTTAAAAAATTTTGTTTGGAGTGATAACGATTTAACTGAACAAGATATTTTAAATTTATCAGATGAATCCGATGTAGGTTACATCTTGGAAGTAGATCTTGAATATCCTTCCGATTTGCATGACAAACATTCAGACTTTCCCCTTGCCCCTGAAAATAAGCCCCCACCTAATTGTAAAGAGCCTAGACTTTTAACTACTTTGGAACCAAAAACAAAATATGCTCTCCATTATTCTAATTTAAAGCTTTATTTAAAATTAGGGTTAGTCTTGAAAAAAATTCATCGCGTTTTAAAATTTTTTCAATCTCCTTGGCTTAAAAATTACATAGATTATAATACTAAATTAAGAACTAAATCTGTAAATGACTTTCAAAAGGATTATTACAAACTAATGAATAATAGCATTTTCGGGAAAACGATGGAAAATGTAAGAAGAAGAGTAGATATACGTTTATGTTCAACAGAAGAGCAGACTCGAAAGATAATAGCGAAATCAAATTTTAATCGACGCACAATATTTTCTGAAAACTTAATGGTCGTCCATCTAAAAAAAAAAAACCCAAATCAAATTTTTCAAACCAATACAGGTAGGAATGGTAATTTTAGATATATCAAAAGTTCTAATGTATTCTTTTCACTATGAGTACATGAAGCACCGTTATGACTCAAAAGTACGGCTCATGTATACAGACATCGATTCTTTTATATATGAAATAAAAACTGATGATTTTTATAGTGACATGAAAGAGGATATTAACTTATATGATACTTCAGACTATGATGAAAACAATATTTATATAATTTACCTCTTGTTAACAAAAAAGTCATCGGGAAAATGAAGGATGAAAATAAAGGAAATATTATGACAGAATATGTAGGATTAAAATCGAAAATGTATGCCTACAAAAAAAAACAATAAGATTGAAAAGCGGTTAAAAGGAATTAAAAACAAACTATAAAAAATAAAATAACATTTGAGGACTACAAAGCTTGTCTTTTTAATGAAAAAATAAAATATGTTGACATGAACTTAATTAGATTCAAATTTCATTCATTACATTCAATAAAGCAAAACAAACTTGCTCTGTCATATACAGATGACAAAAGGTTTATTAATGGTGAGATGGCATTACTACTCTTGCACATGGTCATTGGTCGTTGATGAATTTAGACCTATTTAATGAGCTGTAGGACATAAAATCCAATAATGGGGATTTTTTTTTTTGTGTGTATAAATAATTGTTTGTAATGTAAAACGGAATGCTGTTTTTGTAAATAAACAACTTACTTTGTATCTTTACTGTACATGTATAATCATTACACTGAAATAAATTTTACAAATTGTTCTCTCTGTAATGTAAATATACGATTGTAATGTAAAACGCAATACAAGATGTTGATTTCTGAATAAACAATTTACTTTGTATCTTTACTGTGTGTGTGTAATCATTATATTGAATTAAAATTTACACATTATTAAAATAATATAAATTAAATATTTTTTTTATTTCATTTTAATTAAGAAAATGATTTTAAAACACGTCACCATCTGCTTCGCCTGGAAAAACCGTCTTGTAGAATCAAGATCAGACAAGCTAAAACAAGTTAAATCGTAACCCGTTCACGCTGATGACGAGTATACTACGGCACATTTTTCTGAATAATCAATTTCCTTTGTATCTTTACTGTGTGTGTATGTAATCATTATACTGAATTAAAATTTACACATTATTAAAATAATATAAATTAAATATTTTTTTTCATTTTAATCAAGAAAATGATTTTAAAACATGTCGCCGTCTGCTTCGCCTGCAAAATTAAATTCATGTGATTATAAACATAAGTTTTCTTCAGGTCTGTATGCCTTCATAGGATAATGGTTAGCGTAACTGAAAAACTATTGTCCTGTGGAGACATTTTGATCTGAGGCCGTGAGTTTGAATCTGGATTTATTTATTTTTTATTTGAGCGTTATTTACTTCCATCATTTTAAAATCTATAATTAGTGTATATTTTAATCAATAGGTGGCGGCATGAGCACGTTTAACATTCCCATACTTCCATTTTTTGTGCACATTTTTTAAAAACAACTCAACTTAGCTGTAGAAAAAAAAACAATTCAACTCGCCCCCTCAGCTCGAAAATCAAAGCCAATGCAGGAGAAAAACAACTCAACTCGTCAGTAGGAACGAAACAACTCAACTCAACAGGAGAAAACAACTCAACTCGGCAACATGAACGAAACAACTCAACAGGAGAAAACAACTCAACTCAGCAGCAGGAATGAACAACTCAACTCGGTAGCAGGAACGAAACAACTCAACTCGTCAGTAGGAACGAAACAACTCAACTCTGCACTGCCGTCGACCGCCTACAACCGCCTGCAACCGCCTGCACCGCCTTTACAGCAGAATCGGCTTTTTCTACCTACTCGCATTGTTCCGGGGGAATGCAATCTATGGCTTTGCAGTGTGTTTGAATTCTTTTTAAGATTATTCTTTCGAAAACCTTAGCAGTGGTACTTAATAAAGAAATCGGCCTATAATTTTGACTAAATTTGTGGTCCTGATTTGGCTTTGGCAACATAACTACGTTTGCTTGCTTCCACTGTGTCGGAAAGACATTTTTAATGAGGCATTGATTGTAGATTTTTGTTAAATGTGTAATAGCATTTAAAGTTAAATATTTGAGTGCAATATTCGGAATATGGTCGGGACCCGCAGCTTTACGGTTCTGCAATCTTTTAATAATGCCTCGGACTTCGATAGGGGAAGTGAGGGGAGGTTTGAGTGTTGTGAAGTTGTCGAAGTAGTTACAAACTACATTTTCGACTTCTTCGATCTTGTCGTCACTGTAGGGTTCAACATTTTCCTGAAAAGTGACTTCAAGTGTGTCTTTAAAAGCCTCCGCTTTTTCGAAATCAGAATAAGCCATTTCTCCTGGACCATGGAGGGGGGGAATGACCGTTGCTCTTTTAGTGATTTTTCTATGTAAATTGTACAAGGAATTATCCTGTGGGTTTAAAGTTAAAAGAAGATCTTTCCAGGTCCTGTTTTTATGTGCTTCGATTTCTTTCCTGATCTGTCTAATGAGAGCGTTAACTTCGCGTTTGTAAGGTTGGTATGTGGTGTTATTCCAGAGTTTCCTGAATCTATTTTTTGCTCTGATAAGCTCTGGTATGTTTTCAGGAAGGCGGAGGTGAGGTGTGTTGATTACTCTAGTGGACGTGGAAGCAGCGATCGCATTCGTAATTACGGCGGTGAAATTTTGAACGGCCGTATCCAAATTATCTATTTGGGGATTTCCCGGAATGTTGTGATAAAGTATCTCTTGAAACTTAATCCAGTTTGTAGATTTAAGAGTTCTAAGAATCGGTGGTAAGATGTTATCACTTCTTCAACAGCTTGACGTCCCCCTGTTCAAATTCCCAGCATCGGAGAAGGAGCTGGATAAAATCCTACTCCGTTTGAAGAACAAACCTGTCGACCCCCCGCAGAGAAGAACCAAGAGGTGAAAAAGGCAGCGGTTTCTCCTCCACCCCCCGCCTCTCCCCGAAAGGGCAAAAAGGAGAGAAAACGAAGCGTCGACTCTGACGGTTTCGCTCCCCCAAGCAGCTTGTTAGGAAAGCTCGCTCTCCCCGTTCGTCCCCTCCACCTTCCCCTACCCCTCCTTCCCCGACTTCTGTTGAAGACGCGCGTTTGGAAGGCGAGGAAGAGGAAATGGAATTATCGCAGCAAAATGAGCTGTAAGATCAGGTCGTGGTGCCCGAGGTAGTTAAAAAGCCCCGCATCCCGCCGTTTTTCGTCTACCCCAAGGGAGATTGGAGACAGTTAGTGGCTCTTGCCAAACTAGTAGCCCCATCCTTTCAATCCCAGATGTCGGGCCGTTTTCTGAAGGTGACTGTAGGAGACGAGCTCGAATACAGGAACCTCAGTCGCTGGCTCGAGCAATCCGGGGTTGAATTTAAAAGCTTCATGTTGAAGCAAGACCGACCTGTAAAGGTCGTGATTCGAGGTCTTCCCTCCAATACGGAGCCCGAAGACATTAAGAACGAGATTGAAGCAGAGGGCATCAAAGTGGCAAAAATCTCGCAGATGAAGAATTTTAGGACGAAAGCTCCTATGCCTCTCTTCTATCTGCAAATTGAAAACGGCGTGGATGCACCCAAAATCTTCAATTTTACGGAATTATCCGGCACCCGCATCGAAGTTAAACCCTTCGATCGCGGGAACAAAATTAATCAATGCTGGCGCTGTCAAGGTTGGTTTCACTCTTCGGAGGTGTGCCACCTTCCGCCACGCTGTGTTCGGTGTGCAGGGCCACATTTAGCCAAAGACTGCACACGATCTTTCGACGAGCCGATGAAATGTGCTAACTGCTCGGGAGAACACGCGGCTAACTGGAGCCGTTGCCCCAAGCACCCTAAAAATGCCAAAAAGAAAAACTCTAATCAAATCAATAAAAATAAAAACGGCCCTAAGCCGAAAAATAACCCTAATAACCAGAAAAAGTACCTCAGGTTCCACGGCCTGATATCTCTAAGGCGAGAAAAGTCTCGCCTAATTTGGACTACTCTAAAGTAGTCCAAAATTTAATACCCAGGGAGCATGTTAGCCCCCCTCTACTTCTACAGCCCTCCCTACACCGGCCCCTAGCAAAGATGCCAGCGTAAACGCCGGTCTCTTAAAAGACTTGCTTGTAATCATCGAGGATACTCCTTGCATTGATAAGCAAGTCTTCTGCAGGGCGTTTAAAAACTACCTTTCTCTCTCTCTCTCCGCGCTCCGCTCGGCATCTGCGGACGTGGATAAAACGTACATTATCTTCGAAGCTTACTGTAAGCTTCGACATTCCCAGGCCTAACTTTCCCAGCTCACGTGAAAAATTCGCTTAAGATTGGATTGGATTTTGGAACGCAAATTCTTTGCGTAACAAAATCCACGAAGTCCGTGATTTTGTAATAGAGCAAAACTTTGATTTGTTTTTGGCCCAAGAAACCTGGCTTGAGCCGGGTATCGACCCCCAGATCGCAAACTATCGTCTATTTAAAGACGATAGGATTGAATTCCCCCATACCGTAACGCGAGGCGGCACGGCCATTTATTGTAAAAACGAGATCGTGCACAACAGGGTTCCTCTTCCTGCAACACAAGGAATTGACGCCACTGCTGTGCAAATTAAAATCAAAAATGCCCCTCCCCTAAATATTGTATCGGCGTACATTAGACGAAATGTACATAGTCGATTCCCATCAGAGGATTTAAAAAAAATATTTAATTCTGGCAGTAATTGCATCATTGCTGGTGACTTTAATGCCACTCATGTGGATTGGCACAACGCCAAGAACACCCGATATGGAGTCATGCTGCGCAACCTAGTTAACAACCTTAGGGGAGCGAAACTGGTCGCACCGCAGACTGCCACACACCTCCAACCGCGCCAGCGGTTCGGAAGTATTATCGACTTGGCTGTGTTCAAACACATTCCCTACAACCATAGTATCAGAGTTCTTAGCGATCTCAGCTCTGATCACTACCCCGTAATTCTGGAAATTAATCTAAATACTTCGTTAATTAAAAATCCAGAGCAGCTTTCAACAAATTGGAACAATTTTAAATTTGCATTAAATAAGAAACCCCTCCCCACTACTGACCTCACCAGCAATGAAAATATTGAGTTAGCTATTAGCGAACTCAATCAAAATTTTTCCGAAGCTTTCGTTGAGGCTTCAAAACCAAAATTTAAAAATGTTCCTAAAATCCTCTCCCCGAGATTAAATCCAAAATTCATCAACGCAACAGGTTATGGAAATTTTGGCAAAGATCTAGGTGCCCTAGCATTTATTCTGAATTCCGTACCCTCAGTCGTGAGATAGCGAAGGATATTAAATCACATTCCCAAACACAGTGGGAAAAACACATAGAGGCTTTATCGCCCGAGGACAACACTCTTTGGAGAAAATCCTCCCTACTACGTAAGCCTTTTCACTCCATTCCCCCCTTGAAAGGGGCTTTAGGCAGTACCGCGATAACCCCTATTGAAAAGGCGGAGGTTATCGCCGACAGTTTGCAAGAGCAATTTGAACCAAATCACATCGCTGATCGAGAAGAATTCGATCAACGCATACACGAGGAAGTTGCAAACTTCCTAGCTACTCCCCACGTTCAAGAAATTGAACCGACCACGCCAACGGAAGTCTTAACTTACGTACAGAGAATCAAGCCCAAAAATCCCCGGACTTGATCAAATTACAAATCGTATGATTAAAAATCTTCCCCTTAAATTTTTATTATTCATTACCTTACTGATTAATCAGCTTTTTAAAAATAACTATTTTCCAGATTCCTGGAAAACAGCCGTGGTTATCCCCATCCTAAAACCGGACAAAAATCCGGAATTAGCTCAAAATTACCGTCCAATCTCATTGCTAAGTAGCTTGAGCAAAGTATATGAATTTGTGCTTCTCCGGCGCCTGAATCAACACTGCGCTGCTTCTAATATGATTATCCCACAGCAGTGCGGTTTTCGACCCAAGTGCTCGACAGTTCACCAACTGCTCAGAGTAACGGAGTTGATTCACAGTGGCTTCGCCAAGCACGACGCCACGGGTATACTTTTTCTGGACATAGCCAAAGCCTTTGATAAAATTTGGCATGATGGCTTATTAATCAAGCTCATACGACTTGATTTTCCGGCTCCCTTGATCAAGTCCATTCACAGTTTCCTAACCCATCGATCATTCAGAGTGAGAGTTGACAGGATTCTCTCCTCCCCTCGACCAATCAGAAGCGGCCTTCCGCAAGGAAGTTTAAGTTCGCCTCTGCTATTGTTAATATGGAGGACAATGAGTCCTTCCCCCCTCTACTCACAGACAATAATCATTGCTTGAATATTCACGCAATAGAAAAAGAGATAAGCATTTTCACCTCAAGAAAAGCGTATGTCGCATCCTTGCTTGATGTTGAAAAGAACTTTGTCACCCCTTCGGAGGAGACGATCAAGAAGCTCGAGGAAGAGCAACTCAACCTTGAGACAACACTGCAGACCCTGGAGGGTAAGTTGACTAAAATTTTACCTTGCCCAAAACCCCAGTGTATGCACAATATTAAGTCAAAGGCAGTCAAAAGATCTGCCGCCCCCATAATTAGACCAGCTAAATTTACGGCGAAAGCCAATAAAAATTCTAATTCTAATGAAGCTGTAAAAGATTTTGTTTTCCCTAAGAAAACTGCGAAAAATACCATTCAGGAGAAAAATGAGCAACTTAAAACCAATAATAGCTTTGCAGCTCTCAACTCTGCAAATAACGACGCCGAGGACGTCACCCAGCCCCAACCTAAAATTAAACCCATATTTATGAAAATTATCCCCAATTACAATCTTATTTTACAGGAGATCCATAGAACCCACCCCACTGCTAAAAATACCCATATGAAAGGGTACTTCAAAATCGAAGCTGAAACCGAGGATCACCATCGCGAAATTTCCGCATATCTAACGGAAAAAAGCGTAGGTTACTACGTTATAAATCCCCCAGAAAACAGGCCTCTCAAGTTGGTCATCAAGGGACTTCCCGAAGATGTCGAACCTGAGGACGTTAAAAATGATTTAATTGCTAAAGGTATCAATATCGAAAAAGTTGCGCAATTAAAGAAATTCGCAACAAAAGCTAGACTTCCGCTATTTTTAATAGAGATCACCCGTGACGATAATGTCAATGACATTTATCAAGTACGGAGTGTTCTCTACATGCAAATTAAACTAGACCCATTCCGCAAAAGTAATAGAGTGACGCAGTGTTACAATTGTAACAATTTCCATCACGCGAGCCAGAATTGTTTCATGAAAACTCGTTGCCTGAAATGTGGTGAAAACCACAGGACAGGAGAATGCAGCACATTAAAGAAAAAATAGAGAACCCACTGTGCATAAATTGTAATACCAATGACCACATGGCCTCTTCAACTGAATGCCCTCTCTTCCCCAAACCCAGAAAGGGTACAGGGAAAACCGCAGCTGAAAATCGCAAAAGAAATGAAACTAATAAAAATTCCCAAATTATCCCCGGTTTAAGCTTCGCGCAAGTCTTAAATCCCAATAAAAGCCAACAGATGGCGACACGAGGGAATGCCTCCTCGGCGTCTAACCAGAATAAGGAAACTAGCCAAACCAATAATAATGATAAAAATAAAAACTTTAATAAGGAAACAGTAAATAATATCCAAAATGAATCTAATGAGTTTGGTTTCCTCCAAGCCATTTTGGAAATTCAAACAATCTTTAATCTTTTCCCATCGCTCTTAAGCGAGATGAAAAAAACTTTCAACTGTACAAATCCCGCAGACAAACTCAATTGTCTGCTTAAAGGAGTTTGCTCCTCTCTCTCTACCTTAAGTGTTCATGTTGAATAAGTCTTTTTTCGGACTCTCAATTTTCTCCTGGAACGCGGACGGAGTGGGATCGCGTATTGTTGAGATACGCGATTTCATTGATAAGCACTCCCCTGATATCTTTTTAATACAAGAAACACACCTGAGACCAGAGCATTCTTTTAAAATTCCTAATTATACTTGCTATAGGAACGACAGGACCCACCCAGCCCCTGGCAGAGGTGGAACTGCGATCCTAATTAAAAATTTTATTGCCCACTATCATGTCCCCACCCCTCCCCTTTTTAGAGGTGTCGAGGGAACTCTGATCACTATCACCCCCATCGATTACGATCCTATTCTTGTTGGCTCGATTTATATCCCGCCTATCAACAACTATTTTAGAAACCTTGGTGCCGCCCTCGACACCATTTTCAACTTTAACAGTAAAACTATACTTGTGGGAGATTTTAACGCAAAGCACACCTCGTGGGGTTGCCACTGTAGCGACACCAGAGGTAACAGACTGTACAATTATATCGTTAAAAATAGCATAGACGTACTAGCACCCCCTACCCCTACAAGGTATGGAATTAATTCCGCATCTATAATTGATTATGCTCTCATTAAAAATTTAAATTGGCCATGTAATATTAGTTCAATCCCCGAGCTCAGCTCGGACCATAATCCGATTAAACTTCACTTTCCTAGAACTTCAAAATTTGAACTCCCCCCACCCCAACTGAATACAACTTGGAGCAAATTTACAATTAATTTAGCGAGAACTGAAAATCTCTATCTTCACACGGCACGCTCCACCTCTGAGATAGAAAATGAAGTCAGAGATCTCACTAGTGAGATTCTGACCGCACACGGTAATGCCTCTAAGCCAGTGACCCATTCGGAAGTCCCATTTGTGCAGGGTGAGCTAAAACACCTCTTCAAGGAGAGGAACCGAGCCAGAAAGATCTGGCAATTCACCAGACACCCACAAGATAAAACTACATTAAACAGACTGCAAAACGCCATTAAAAGAAAAGTAAATCTCTACAGACAACAAGTATGGGAGGATCACCTCACCTCTCTGGACACTGAAGACGGATCCCTATGGGGAACCGCCAAAGCGTTCAGAAGGAAGGCCGCCCCGATTTCAGCCCTTAACGGCCCGACCGGTACAGCTCTCAGCGACACACATAAAACAGAACTAATTGCTCAGTCGCTAGAGAGTCAATTTCAATTAAATGATATTCAGAACCCACACAAAGACGAATACATTACAAACACTGTTGATGCATACTTCACTGCAAATACTAACAATACTGATCAAATAACTCCCGCTCTTCCATCGGAAATCATCTCTTATATTAAAAGGATCAAAGTTCGTAAATGTCCTGGGAGAGACGGAATTACTAACAAAATGCTTAAATACCTTCCACTCATTACTATTTTCAAAATCCCTAACATAATAAATAACATGCTTAACCTCAGATACTTTCCGAGTGCCTGGAAGACTGCAGTAGTGGTCCCGATTCTTAAACCTGGGAAAGATCCCACGTTAGCGGAATCCCACCGACCTATATCATTACTTCCTATCTTAAGTAAACTGGCGGAGAAAATCATCTCCACCAGATTAAACGAATTTCTAGAAACCAATAAGATCCTCATTCCGGAGCAGCACGGGTTCCGTCCTCGTCTCTCCACTACTCATCAATTACTCCGAGTTGTAGAGTATATCAAAGAAGGAAATAATATGGGTCTGTGCACAGCTGCAGTGTTCCTAGACATACAGAAAGCATTTGACAGAGTATGGCATACAGGCCTACTCTTCAAACTAATCAATTATAATATTCCTACTCCACTAATCCTACTTTTAAAATCCTACATTAGTAATAGAACTTTCCCTGTCAAAATTAACCGCACTTACTCACAAACTAGATCTATTAGTGCCGGAATTGCCCAAGGGTCAATTCTAGGGCCAGTTTTATTCAATCTTTACGTAAATGATATCCTAAAAAGTACTAAAACTATGCTCTGTATGTATGCAGATGATACAGCTATATTAAGCAGACATAAAAACCTCAACACCCTCGTTGAGAACATCAATGAACACCTGGCTCACCTTGAGATCTGGTTCTCCGTTTGGAAAATCGCGCTCAATAGCTCAAAAACAGAGGCAGTATTTTTCTCGCAAAGAGTTCCACCCCCTGAAATCACTCTTCAAAACCAAAGAATCCCCTGGTCTCATCACACCAAATATCTTGGTGTATACCTTGATAAAACTCTCACTTTCCGACAACACATCACACAAATTAGAACTAAGTTTAAAAATGTAACGCATAAATATTACTCCCTTATCTGTCGAAAGTCTAATTTAAGTAGACGTAATAAACTGCTTATCTACACTCTGATCTTAAAACCTCTCTTAACTTATGCCGCTCCAGTCTGGGGTCATGCAGCAAGAACCAATATTAATTTACTTGAAAGCTCTCAAAATTTAATTATACGACAGATTCTCGATGCCCATTGGTACATGAGAAACGTCGATCTTAGAAAAAACTTTAACATTCCTACTATCAGACAGACTATCCGTAAAATCTCCACTAACATCTTTAAAACAGTAGATGAGCATGACTGCCCATCTATTCAAGATATTCCTAATTATTACTCCCACTTTTCTGTTAGAAGTCCAAGAGATGTCTTGGTCAACCCCGATTTTGATTAATTTTTCTTTTTATTTCTCACTTCATCATAAATCTTAATTTTTTCTTTCTCTGCGATCCAACTCTGTTGAATCGTAGAAACGCTCTGATTGGCTAAACGGAAATTAGAATTTTCAGGTGCCAACGCCGAAGGCGTTTATACCTAGTATGAGAAGAAAAGGAAATCCATGATGAAAAAATAAAAAATCAACAACCCCTCAAAAGGAGGGGGAATGAACGAGATGCCTACTACGCCAACCGAACGAGCTGGGTTAACACCCAGAAACAGGTTGGTGACGTAGTGGCATGAATGAAGGGAAGGACCAGGAAGGAAATCCATCGCCAAAAGATGTACATGGAGGGGGGAGGTGACAGCCAGAATTGACCCTGTTTCGATTTGCAGTAGAGCATTTGATGTTGTAGATGTTTGAAATTAATGTGTATTTGTTGAGTTACGGCGGTTTGAGCGGTAGCTGCCATTTTTCTGTGGCATAGGCGTATTTCAATTTAGGATGTGGATAAGTGAACATTGTTTGTGCACGAATTATTGGATTGTCGTGATTTTCAATAGATCTGAAAACATTCCTAGCTAACTTAGTGATGTAACTAGAAATCGGCTCCATGTGTAGGTCGTAGTGAATAACATCATTTCTAACGTACCAAGGCGCGTTAGTGATGAGTCGGAGTATTTTGTTTTGGATAACTTGGATTTTTTTTTTCATGTGGGTGGCAGCCGCTGCTCCCCAGACAGGAGAAGCGTATGTTATAATTGGGCGCAGAACTTGCTTGTATAGAATGACTTTGTTTTCAAGGGATAGTGGAGAATTCCTCCCTACAAGGGAGATAGCTAAATGAATTCTCCCCAGAATTTTTCTGAGAGATAGTCGATATGCTTTTTTGTAAGTTAAGCGGCTATCCATGTGTAGACCCAAGTAACGAACTACCGAGACCCACTGTATGTTGTCTTCAAAAAGAGTGAGTTGAAAAGGGGGATCAATAACTCCCCATTTTCTGAATATAATTGCTTGAGACTTGTCAACATTAATTGCAATTCTCCATTGTGTGAGCCAATCTTGTAACTTGTCAAGGAAGTTTTGCATGTTTTAAGTGTGTATTTGAGCTGGGTACCTTGCGTAAGCAAGGCGGAATCATCCGCGAACAGGCAAGTACTGACGGTGAGGTGTTCTGGGAAGTCGTGTGTGTAAATGTTGTATAAACTGGGGGACAGGGAACTACCCTGGGGGGTTCCACTTTGAATAAGTCCATTAGTAGAAAATGTGTTATTTACACGGACCCTAAATGTCCTGTTGTGTAAATAATTGTGAACAATTTTAATTAAATATCCAGGGAATTTGAGTTTGATGAGTTTGTATGTGAGGCCATCATGCCACATCTTGTCGAATGCTCTCTTAACATCTAAGAAAACACCGACAGTGTAGAATTTGTTAGCGAATCCTTCGTTTATAATATTCGTATAAGTTGGTGTAGCGTTGAATGGCCCTCCCGGAACCCGCATTGTTCCGGGGGAATGCAATCTATGGCTTTGCAGTGCGTTTGAATTCTTTTTAAGATTATTCTTTCGAAAACCTTAGCAGTGGTACTTAATAAAGAAATCGGCCTATAATTTTGACTAAATTTATGGTCCTGATTTGGCTTTGGCAACATAACTACGTTTGCTTGCTTCCACTGTGTCGGAAAGTGATTTTTAATGAGGCATTGATTGTAGATTTTTGTTAAGTGTGTAATAGCATTTAAAGTTAAATATTTAAGTGCAATATTTGGAATATGGTCGGGACCCGCAGCTTTGCGGTTCTGCAATCTTTTAATAATGCCTCGGACTTCAATAGGGGAAGTGAGGGGAGGTGTGAGTGTTGTGAAGTTGTCGAAGTAGTTACAAACTACATTTTCGACTTCTTCGATCTTGTCGTCACAGTAGGGTTCAACATTTTCCTGAAAAGTGATTTCAAGTGTGTCTTTGAAAGCCTCCGCTTTTTCGAAATCAGAATAAGCCATTCCTCCTGGACCATGGAGAGGGGGAATGACCGTTGCTCTTTTAGTGATTTTCCTATGTAAATTGTACAAGGAATTATATCCTAAGGCTTTAAAGTTAAAAGAAGATCTTTCCAGGTCCTGTTTTTATGTGCCTCGATTTCTTTCCTGATCTGTCTAATGAGAGCGTTAACTTCACGTTTGTATGGTTGATATCTGGTGTTGTTCCAGAGTTTTCTGAATCTATTTTTTGCTCTGATAAGCTCTCGTATGTTTTCAGGAAGGCGGAGGTGAGGTGTGTTAATTACCCTAGTGGACGTGAAAGCAGAGATCGCATTCGTAATTACGTCGGTGAAATTTTGAACGGCCGTATCCAAATTGTCTATTTGGGGATTTCCCGGTATGTTGTGATAAAGAATCTCTTGAAACTTAATCCAGTTTGTAGATTTAAGAGTTCTAAGAATCGGTGGTAAGATGTTAGTTGTTATGAAATCAAAAATCACTGGATTGTGATCACTGCTAAGGGCATTTATAGTGAAAACATCAGTGTGAGCCAAGTTAGCTGCACAGCCGATGTCAAGAATGTTGTTAGTGTGCCAGGCGTTGAAATGAGTTGGAGTGTCAGTTGAAATGCGGACCCGACGGCCCAATTGCATAAAATATTACCATTTGTGTTAGACCTGCCTGGGTTCCAGCTCGAGTGTTTCGCATTAAAATCACCGAAAAGAAAGGCTTTGTTGCTATGATTGAGAATTGCGTCCAGTTCAATAGTATTAATGGAGCCGTGTGGAGGTCTGTAAATACACGCCACCGTGATTTTAGTGTTATTTCCTACTTGTAGAATAACCGATGTATTTTTAAATGTGTTTGAAGTATTGACGATGGCGTGATGCCTAATGGAATTTTTAACGAGGATGGCAGTGCCTCCCCCTCGGTGTGTTGTACGATCACTTCTGTGACAAGTGTAGTTTGGAATGCTAACTCGGTCCGCAGGACGAAGGTGTGTTTCTTGTATCCCGATTACGTCGGGGTTTCTGATTGGCTAAACGGAAATTAGAATTTTCAGGTGCCAACGCCGAAGGCGTTTATACCTAGTATGAAAAGACCGCACTAAAATTCTGATTGGCTAACGGAAATTAGAATTAGAATTTTCAGGTGCCAACGCCGAAGGCGTTTATACCTAGTATGAGAAGAAAAGGAAATCCATGATGAAAAAATAAAAAATCAACAACCCCTCAAAAAAGGAGGGGGAATGAACGAGATGCCTACTACGCCAACCGAACGAGCTGGGTTAACACCCAGAAACAGGTTGGTGACGTAGTGGCATGAATGAAGGGAAGGACCAGGAAGGAAATCCATCGCCAAAAGATGTACATGGAGGGGAGGTGACAGCCAGAACTGACCCTGTTTCGATTTGCAGTAGAGCATTTGATGTTGTAGATGTTTGAAATTAATGTGTATTTGTTGAGTTACGGCGGTTTGAGCGGTAGCTGCCATTTTCTGTGGCATAGGCGTATTTCAATTTAGGATGTGGATAAGTGAACATTGTTTGTGCACGAATTATTGGATTGTCGTGATTTTCAATAGATCTGAAAACATTCCTAGCTAACTTAGTGATGTAACTTAGTGATGTAGTGAAGTTCGGTCCGCAGGACGAAGGTGTGTTTCTTGTATCCCGATTACGTCGGGGTTTCTGATTGGCTAAACGGAAATTAGAATTTTCAGGTGCCAACGCCGAAGGCGTTTATACCTAGTATGAAAAGACCGCACTAAAATTCTGATTGGCTAACGGAAATTAGAATTAGAATTTTCAGGTGCCAACGCCGAAGGCGTTTATACCTAGTATGAGAAGAAAAGGAAATCCATGATGAAAAAATAAAAAATCAACAACCCCTCAAAAGGAGGGGGAATGAACGAGATGCCTACTACGCCAACCGAACGAGCTGGGTTAACACCCAGAAACAGGTTGGTGACGTAGTGGCATGAATGAAGGAAGGACCAGGAAGGAAATCCATCGCCAAAAGATGTACATGGAGGGGGAGGTGACAGCCAGAACTGACCCTGTTTCGATTTGCAGTAGAGCATTTGATGTTGTAGATGTTTGAAATTAATGTGTATTTGTTGAGTTACGGCGGTTTGAGCGGTAGCTGCCATTTTTCTGTGGCATAGGCGTATTTCAATTTAGGATGTGGATAAGTGAACATTGTTTGTGCACGAATTATTGGATTGTCGTGATTTTCAATAGATCTGAAAACATTCCTAGCTAACTTAGTGATGTAACTAGAAATCGGCTCCATGTGTAGGTCGTAGTGAATAACATCATTTCTAACGTACCAAGGCGCGTTAGTGATGAGTCGGAGTATTTTGTTTTGGATAACTTGGATTTTTTTCATGTGGGTGGCAGCCGCTGCTCCCCAGACAGGAGAAGCGTATGTTATAATTGGGCGCAGAACTTGCTTGTATAGAATGACTTTGTTTTCAAGGGATAGTGGAGAATTCCTCCCTACAAGGGAGATAGCTAAATGAATTCTCCCCCAGAATTTTTCTGAGAGATAGTCGATATGCTTTTGTAAGTTAAGCGGCTATCCATGTGTAGACCCAAGTAACGAACTACCGAGACCCACTGTATGTTGTCTTCAAAAAGAGTGAGTTGAAAAGGGGGATCAATAACTCCCCATTTTCTGAATATAATTGCTTGAGACTTGTCAACATTAATTGCAATTCTCCATTGTGTGAGCCAATCTTGTAACTTGTCAAGGAAGTTTTGCATGTTTTTAAGTGTGTATTTGAGCTGGGTACCTTGCGTAAGCAAGGCGGAATCATCCGCGAACAGGCAAGTACTGACGGTGAGGTGTTCTGGGAAGTCGTGTGTGTAAATGTTGTATAAACTGGGGGACAGGGAACTACCCTGGGGGGTTCCACTTTGAATAAGTCCATTAGTAGAAAATGTGTTATTTACACGGACCCTAAAGGTCCTGTTGTGTAAATAATTGTGAACAATTTTAATTAAATATCCAGGGAATTTGAGTTTGATGAGTTTGTATGTGAGGCCATCATGCCACATCTTGTCGAATGCTCTCTTAACATCTAAGAAAACACCGACAGTGTAGAATTTGTTAGCGAATCCTTCGTTTATAATATTCGTAACTCGTATAAGTTGGTGTAGCGTTGAATGGCCCTCCCGGAACCCGCATTGTTCCGGGGGAATGCAATCTATGGCTTTGCAGTGCGTTTGAATTCTTTTTAAGATTATTCTTTCGAAAACCTTAGCAGTGGTACTTAATAAAGAAATCGGCCTATAATTTTGACTAAATTTATGGTCCTGATTTGGCTTTGGCAACATAACTACGTTTGCTTGCTTCCACTGTGTCGGAAAGTGATTTTTAATGAGGCATTGATTGTAGATTTTTGTTAAGTGTGTAATAGCATTTAAAGTTAAATATTTAAGTGCAATATTTGGAATATGGTCGGGACCCGCAGCTTTGCGGTTCTGCAATCTTTTAATAATGCCTCGGACTTCAATAGGGGAAGTGAGGGGAGGTGTGAGTGTTGTGAAGTTGTCGAAGTAGTTACAAACTACATTTTCGACTTCTTCGATCTTGTCGTCACAGTAGGGTTCAACATTTTCCTGAAAAGTGACTTCAAGTGTGTCTTTGAAAGCCTCCGCTTTTTCGAAATCAGAATAAGCCATTCCTCCTGGACCATGGAGAGGGGGAATGACCGTTGCTCTTTTAGTGATTTTCCTATGTAAATTGTACAAGGAATTATATCCTAAGGCTTTAAAGTTAAAAGAAGATCTTTCCAGGTCCTGTTTTTATGTGCTTCGATTTCTTTCCTGATCTGTCTAAGAGAGCGTTAACTTCACGTTTGTATGGTTGATATCTGGTGTTGTTCCAGAGTTTTCTGAATCTATTTTTTGCTCTGATAAGCTCTCGTATGTTTTCAGGAAGGCGGAGGTGAGGTGTGTTAATTACCCTAGTGGACGTGGAAGCAGAGATCGCATTCGTAATTACGTCGGTGAAATTTTGAACGGCCGTATCCAAATTGTCTATTTGGGGATTTCCCGGAATGTTGTGATAAAGAATCTCTTGAAACTTAATCCAGTTTGTAGATTTAAGAGTTCTAAGAATCGGTGGTAAGATGTTATTTGTTATGAAATCAAAAATCACTGGATTGTGATCACTGCTAAGGGCATTTATAGTGAAAACATCAGTGTGAGCCAAGTTAGCTGCACAGCCGATGTCAAGAATGTTGTTAGTGTGCCAGGCGTTGAAATGAGTTGGAGTGTCAGTTGAAATGCGGACCCGACGGCCCAATTGCGTAAAAATATTACCATTTGTGTTAGACCTGCCTGGGTTCCAGCTCGAGTGTTTCGCATTAAAATCACCGAAAAGAAAGGATTTGTTGCTATGATTGAGAATTGCGTCCAGTTCAATAGTATTAATGGAGCCGTGTGGAGGTCTGTAAATACACGCCACCGTGATTTTAGTGTTATTTCCTACTTGTAGAATAACCGATGTATTTTTAAATGTGTTTGAAGTATTGACGATGGCGTGATGCCTAATGGAATTTTTAACGAGGATGGCAGTGCCTCCCCCTCGGTGTGTTGTACGATCACTTCTGTGACAAGTGTAGTTTGGAATGCTAACTCGGTCCGCAGGACGAAGGTGTGTTTCTTGTATCCCGATTACGTCGGGGTTTCTGATTGGCTAAACGGAAATTAGAATTTTCAGGTGCCAACGCCGAAGGCGTTTATACCTAGTATGAAAAGACCGCACTAAAATTCTGATTGGCTAACGGAAATTAGAATTAGAATTTTCAGGTGCCAACGCCGAAGGCGTTTATACCTAGTATGAGAAGAAAAGGAAATCCATGATGAAAAAATAAAAAATCAACAACCCCTCAAAAGGAGGGGGGAATGAACGAGATGCCTACTACGCCAACCGAACGAGCTGGGTTAACACCCAGAAACAGGTTGGTGACGTAGTGGCATGAATGAAGGGAAGGACCAGGAAGGAAATCCATCGCCAAAAGATGTACATGGAGGGGGGAGGTGACAGCCAGAACTGACCCTGTTTCGATTTGCAGTAGAGCATTTGATGTTGTAGATGTTTGAAATTAATGTGTATTTGTTGAGTTACGGCGGTTTGAGCGGTAGCTGCCATTTTTCTGTGGCATAGGCGTATTTCAATTTAGGATGTGGATAAGTGAACATTGTTTGTGCACGAATTATTGGATTGTCGTGATTTTCAATAGATCTGAAAACATTCCTAGCTAACTTAGTGATGTAACTAGAAATCGGCTCCATGTGTAGGTCGTAGTGAATAACATCATTTCTAACGTACCAAGGCGCGTTAGTGATGAGTCGGAGTATTTTGTTTTGGATAACTTGGATTTTTTTTTTTCATGTGGGTGGCAGCCGCTGCTCCCCAGACAGGAGAAGCGTATGTTATAATTGGGCGCAGAACTTGCTTGTATAGAATGACTTTGTTTTCAAGGGATAGTGGAGAATTCCTCCCTACAAGGGAGATAGCTAAATGAATTCTCCCCCAGAATTTTTCTGAGAGATAGTCGATATGCTTTTTGTAAGTTAAGCGGCTATCCATGTGTAGACCCAAGTAACGAACTACCGAGACCCACTGTATGTTGTCTTCAAAAAGAGTGAGTTGAAAAGGGGGATCAATAACTCCCCATTTTCTGAATATAATTGCTTGAGACTTGTCAACATTAATTGCAATTCTCCATTGTGTGAGCCAATCTTGTAACTTGTCAAGGAAGTTTTGCATGTTTTTAATTGTGTATTTGAGCTGGGTACCTTGCGTAAGCAAGGCGGAATCATCCGCGAACAGGCAAGTACTGACGGTGAGGTGTTCTGGGAAGTCGTGTGTGTAAATGTTGTATAAACTGGGGGACAGGGAACTACCCTGGGGGGTTCCACTTTGAATAAGTCCATTAGTAGAAAATGTGTTATTTACACGGACCCTAAAGGTCCTGTTGTGTAAATAATTGTGAACAATTTTAATTAAATATCCAGGGAATTTGAGTTTGATGAGTTTGTATGTGAGGCCATCATGCCACATCTTGTCGAATGCTCTCTTAACATCTAAGAAAACACCGACAGTGTAGAATTTGTTAGCGAATCCTTCGTTTATAATATTCGTAACTCGTATAAGTTGGTGTAGCGTTGAATGGCCCTCCCGGAACCCGCATTGTTCCGGGGGAATGCAATCTATGGCTTTGCAGTGCGTTTGAATTCTTTTTAAGATTATTCTTTCGAAAACCTTAGCAGTGGTACTTAATAAAGAAATCGGCCTATAATTTTGACTAAATTTATGGTCCTGATTTGGCTTTGGCAACATAACTACGTTTGCTTGCTTCCACTGTGTCGGAAAGTGATTTTTAATGAGGCATTGATTGTAGATTTTTGTTAAGTGTGTAATAGCATTTAAAGTTAAATATTTAAGTGCAATATTTGGAATATGGTCGGGACCCGCAGCTTTGCGGTTCTGCAATCTTTTAATAATGCCTCGGACTTCAATAGGGGAAGTGAGGGGAGGTGTGAGTGTTGTGAAGTTGTCGAAGTAGTTACAAACTACATTTTCGACTTCTTCGATCTTGTCGTCACAGTAGGGTTCAACATTTTCTGAAAAGTGACTTCAAGTGTGTCTTTGAAAGCCTCCGCTTTTTCGAAATCAGAATAAGCCATTCCTCCTGGACCATGGAGAGGGGGAATGACCGTTGCTCTTTTAGTGATTTTCCTATGTAAATTGTACAAGGAATTATATCCTAAGGCTTTAAAGTTAAAAGAAGATCTTTCCAGGTCCTGTTTTTATGTGCTTCGATTCCTTTCCTGATCTGTCTAAGGAGAGCGTTAACTTCACGTTTGTATAGTTGATATCTGGTGTTGTTCCAGAGTTTTCTGAATTTTTTTTTTGCTCTGATAAGCTCTCGTATGTTTTCAGGAAGGCGGAGGTGAGGTGTGTTAATTACCCTAGTGGACGTGAAAGCAGAGATCGCATTCGTAATTACGTCGGTGAAATTTTGAACGGCCGTATCCAAATTGTCTATTTGGGGATTTCCCGGAATGTTGTGATAAAGAATCTCTTGAAACTTAATCCAGTTTGTAGATTTAAGAGTTCTAAGAATCGGTGGTAAGATGTTATTTGTTATGAAATCAAAAATCACTGGATTGTGATCACTGCTAAGGGCATTTATAGTGAAAACATCAGTGTGAGCCAAGTTAGCTGCACAGCCGATGTCAAGAATGTTGTTAGTGTGCCAGGCGTTGAAATGAGTTGGAGTGTCAGTTGAAATGCGGACCCGACGGCCCAATTGCATAAAATATTACCATTTGTGTTAGACCTGCCTGGGTTCCAGCTCGAGTGTTTCGCATTAAAATCACCGAAAAGAAAGGCTTTGTTGCTATGATTGAGAATTGCGTCCAGTTCAATAGTATTAATGGAGCCGTGTGGAGGTCTGTAAATACACGCCACCGTGATTTTAGTGTTATTTCCTACTTGTAGAATAACCGATGTATTTTTAAATGTGTTTGAAGTATTGACGATGGCGTGATGCCTAATGGAATTTTTAACGAGGATGGCAGTGCCTCCCCTCGGTGTGTTGTACGATCACTTCTGTGACAAG